>VDFB02085097.1:0-21772 GCA_007258455.2 Sequoia sempervirens | reverse complement strand
GTTCGGTCGAACCATATGGTTTGACCAAACTCTCAACCCTAAATTAAAAAATAATAATATTTAGATGGGTTCGGTCGAACCCAAGTTCGACCGAACCCCCTTACATATGACCAAAAAAAAAAACTCACATTTTGACTATCACTTTCTAAAATTACCACTTGCTTTCCCTGCGTGCGGCGAGCTGAGACCGTGACAGCGAGCGAACTGATTTCTTCTTTTCGGCAAACACAACTTCAACTTGGTCTCTCCAAACTTCATCAACCTGACTTCCATAACGAGCACCGAGTATTTGAAATTCAAAATTTTTAGAGTTTAAAATGCATTGATATGTTAAATTTTGAAGCCCTAGATGCAATTTTTTTCAAATTTGTTGAATTCAAATTGGATTTGTTTGGAAGTTTTTAAAGTGTTTTCAAAAAATTTCAATTCAAATTGGATTTGCTTCCCCATTTTGCATACATTTTGTTCTATGTAATGAATGCCTTTCCCATTTCAATAATAATCAAAGCTATGGATAGCCTGCTCCTAAATGGAAAGACCAAGTGAAACATATGTAAGAACTTAATAGCATATGGAAACAAACAATATAAAGTTATGAAGTTCAAATAGAACCACAAATTGTATCATTTTTAACATTAAAAATGTCCATATTAACCTATCAAGATAAATAGGCAAAATGGATTTACTTTTAGTTATAATAAAATGTATAAATTATAAATTTATAACATAATTATGTACATGGGAAATGGAAGAAATCCCACAACCAAAAACATTTAACCAATTATATTATTTTGATAATAATATCATTTACAATATAATATTCATGTGCATACCCTTATAGTAGTATCATCAACATGTGATTCATATGGAGTAATTTCTAGTACCATGATGATACCTATAAAATCATTATGCTTTCTCCATCTCAAACACCCATAAATAGGAAAAATTTAAACCATAAACCAAGTGTGGTTTACCAAAGCCATGAGCCAAAACAATGACCTAAAAATGGCACCAAATTTGGCACAAATTCCAACACCATATTCCTTGACTTGGTTTATAGGATGTATTTAACAAATGCTTTACATCTTGTCAAAAAAATTCAAATCCTCCTCGTCATAACCAACACTCCATTTTTGAGATATTCAAACCCATTATTTAAGATTATCTTGATGATTTTCATAATTCTAATCTCAATATTCTAGTGTAACCCCTTTTATTCTCTTATGTCATATAAAATTTCATAAGTAATTCCCATCTTACAATTTCATACAATGCTCTTACAACTTCTTAAATATATGAAAGGGACAACCCTAGTTCAATTAGGATTATTTAATTATTATCATCTACATCCATTCATTACATGTTATTAGTTTTTAGTTGCACACATTATTAGGAAATATGCATTGTCTAAGCAATTGGGGTATATTGCATGTTTGAGAGTGTTTTCCTTGATCTTTTATCTAGATAAATTAATATCCTTTAAAATCTTTTTTTATGGAGTTTTCATCTTAACTTTAATATGGCTAGCAAATAAAATGACGATTGAATCATTTTTTGATAAAATAGCTAATGACAACCATATAAAGAGCCACATTAAAGAAGATGAAAATAATGACGATCAGATTTAGATATAGCAATACAAACAAGATATTTTCTGTAATTGATACTCACGTATTGATGCACCTCTCCACCCTAAATATCCTCACCATTGGCTAGTAATGAGAGAATGTATTAGGTGGCTATCCTTAGGAATAAATTAATACTATTCAATATTACACTCTTAATGGATTTGGCCACTTGTACCCTATGATCCATCTACCCTTCATCCTCTTATAATGATTCCTCCTATCATACTATAAGCTACTACTCCATGGGATCCACCACCCATGTCCTACCACCTTTCTCTCTACTAGTATTTATCTTATCTCCCATCCTTTTATATATGTTCACACCATTGTTACTACTAGCACTATCCTATATAGATATGTTCTTCATACCATTCCTCCTTATCCTATGAAAATCTAACCTTATAGTGTAACTTCTCCTTCCATTACCATGTCATTACCTTTCTATACCTTCCCCTCTTTATACATTCTCCTTTTTATCCTACACTACTCTTACCACTAATATATCCCTATACCTTGGATATACTATTGAAGAAATTTAACTTTCAATATCGCAAAAATTAGACCCATATTTTTAAACATAAAATGTGTATAATAAAATACAATGATCCATGCTTCCTAATTCAACTTCATTAATATCTATCGAATGAACTTAGGTTCATTACAATAAGATAATCATATAGCCATAATTAGTTGTCAAGATAATGGTAAAGTTTTCAATAGCCATATTTATCCTTCCACATGCCACCATTAGACATACACATAAGATTCATTAGGAAAAATGGATTGTGGATATCTGGATGTGTCAAAAAAATGCTTTGATAAGATGTGTGTAAGGAAAAAATGGAGTTCAAGTGTTTGATTTATGTCTATATAATAGGTCATAAACTCTAGGGGAATTATTACCACTTTGCACAATATTGCACCATATATATATATATTCAAAATGAGGCAAAAAATACAATAGAAATAATATGGATATGAAAATTTTATCATTACATTTTTTTCCACTTTAAGATGCATGTGAAGATTTTAAAATAATCGTGCATCTCAATTTATGTGGTATTCCCAAACATGTATGGAAAGTAAATATTTAGACATCAAAAAACATGAAAAAGTGGTTTGTTGTCTTGTGCACAACACATCCTTTTTCTTTTGAGAAAATTATCTATCACTTTGTAAAATCCTTGGTATGTTGAGATTATTTAATTTTTTCCCTCCATATTTCTAGTCCTTTTTATTTCTAGAAATATAATTTATGACATTTTTTCTTAATAAACAACATATGAATAAATTTTACATGGTTGTAAATTTTACACATGGTTGTATGCAATCTCATATATATAGTACATATGGTTGTGATTACAATGTTTATATTGTGTTTAGATTTGGTTTTATATTATCCTTCCAAGAAAAGTTTGATGTTTATAATATTTTTATTTACCTTTGGATTTTGTAGACACTAAATCTCACATACACTCATATCCATACCATGGTCCCCACCCGAACACCTAACATCCACTTATTAACAAAATTCATGATACGTTAATTCCTACACTTTATCAAAATCAAATTATTTTTTCTTTTCAGACCTAAAACGATCAAGGCCTAAACTAATTAAAATATTTATTGTAAAAATTTCCATAGTAAAGTACAAAATAGAGAAGGGCATGTAAACCCACAAATCATGAAGGTGTAGGGACAAAACCAAGAGACCCATCAAATAGGATTGTAGCAATCATATATAGACAAAATTGACTAAGAAAACCTACCATAAATGAAAAAAAACCTAAAAAGAAGATATATATTACATATTTTTTGAGTGCCCATATATTACATATATATAGCAAAAACTAGCAGAGGGTGAGGGACATGAGTGAGGAGAAACAACATTTCCTTATGTGCCTCCATTGTTTCTCCATACAATAGAACGCCCAATTCTATTTTATGTCCATTGATTGTATTATCCACTAAAGATTCATCCCATTCTTGCAAGGTTCATTTCAAAGAAATTCAAACACAAAGGAAACTAGAGTTTTCCTTTAAAACTTTGTGTCTAAACAAACAACCAAAAAAATATTTTTCATTATGTAAATTATCATCCTGAATGGCATTGTTTAGGGAATGGTCCAAAAATAACTTATAAAACATAATCCACTACAAACTAAGCAACTAAACCATAATTTTGAAGAAGATCCATAGCATTAAACAAAAATAAAGACACTACCTAAGAGAGAGACATTAACTAGAGAGTTTCATATAGAATTTGGTCACCTACGGTCACCCAAATTACTAACTCCACACACCAGCAATCAATCTTGAAAATTTTCTTCATCATTTTGAAAAAAAAGTCCCAAACTCTAAATGTACTCCCTTTTTGGGATGGGATGAATGCTCTCCTATTGATCAAATCGGCCTCCATTGTTACTCGAGTAGAATAAATTAACCAAATATTTAAATGAATCATTCTCTCACAAATATTGAAATAAATTAAAATAAATCCAAGTAAATTTATTATTCCTAGATAATTCAATGAAAATTATGATAAATTAGTTTATATATCAATCAAATTATTTAACATATTTAATCAAATTAGATAAAAATTGAAAATAATTCAATCAATTCATTGATCAAAATAATTAAGAAATTTCATTAAATAAATAAATTAGTTAATTAGGTAATAATAGTAGCCACATTTTAATTGGGTTAAACTCATGATACATGATCAAATCCTAGCAATTTATCCATCATATAAAAAATCTATAAATTGAGATCAAATCCGTCATTTTATTGTCTCAATTTTGAGCAAGTATATTTTATCTAGTTGGGCAATAAATGTTTTATCATTTGCAAGATATATCCATTTGTCAATATGTATTTCATTATAATTTTAGTTCATTTTTTGTGTAATTCATCTTTTCACTCTATTAGAGGTGATTTTTTGATTCAATTTGAAGTCTACATTTATTTTCCTCAATGTCTCATTTATTTAAATTCAATGCTTACAAATTGACATGCTTGGTGGGATGCAAACCCACAAATGCTTGGTTACATTTTATATTTTATACTATTAAATTATTTGATTTATGATTTATTTGTTATTTAATCTATATTGATCACATTTTTCTATAGAAAATTTTGATTCTTGCGTTAAGAAAAGAGAATTTCATTATTTTTAATGTTTTTATTGGAATAATGTTTGAGATTCACGAGCTTATTTTCTAAGGAGTTGAGTGGTTGGTCTATTTCTCTCTGATTTAGTTCCCAATACAAGAAATACAAGAAATATAACTATATATCATGCACATCATCAACATACACATAAAATATCACACCCATCATCAACACAACTAGTAGTTCCCATATCATATTATATATGTTCACATACAAATGTGTCTTCAAATACATCAAAGCACTCATGAGTAAATCCACTCTGTAGAGCATACACACAACTAAAAAGGTGCCCCTAAGGTATTTGTCTCCTATATCTATCCTCTTAGCCTATCCTTCTCTATGGATATGTTCCACTCATATCTACCACCCTGAGGTGATCCATGTCTCAATCCTTGTCAAGGTCACTCCTCCTCTCTACCTATATCCTTTCTCAATGAGCTAGATCTATCACCGCTACTCCCCAAAACACCTACATTTAAATATTAAAAAAATGTTTAATAAATCATACAACATTGATTAAAACTAACTAAACTCTAATGATATTAAATCTATTGATATTAAATCTATTTTCCTCCAACATTACAAATAATTCTTAATTGATCTAGTTGAAGGAGATCCACGTCAAGATATAGTGAAAATTTATGGGCATAACAATTATATATATTTTTAACATATATAATATGTATGGTTGGATTAGTGAGATATTTATAACAAGTATGCAATGAAGTCAAACTTTATTAGATTTGATTCTTAATATGAGATATTTATTTTGCTTTCCAATCTATAATTTTTTTATGTTCTTGGCTATATAATTGAAATTCATTTATGTTAACAACTATTAGATTAAATATTTTTATCCCCAATTATTTTCAAATGATTTTATACTTTAATCTTTGTATTCTTATTCTTTCTTTCATCGTTTCATTTCAAATTTGAACCATTTAAGGATGCTATGTTATAGATTATAGTTGTCTTCCAATTCTTTTTAAATTGTTAATAGTATGAAAATATTATTGATGAGTAGATGAATTATTACAAGTTCTATTTTAGATTTGTATTATATTTATCTAGATATATATTATTTACCAAAGTCTCATTTCTTTTTTAGGTGTACTATATATATATATATATATAACATGGAAAATGCAGATCATGTTCCACCTATGCCGGATTCTTTGTTTGCAAATACTAGTAATGAGATAAAAAAATTTGAGAGTTTCATTAGCACAGGGTGCAAACCCGGGGATATATAGTGAACCATGCATGTTAATATTGCAGAGTCTAGAAAAACTAAAAGATGCACTTGAGAGGACTAGTGTGTATTCCCCAGATAGAGTGATTGCTATTCTTTCCCGCATGTGGGAAGAAGTACATGGTGACATTTCCCTTAAACAAATACAAGATAGTGTCACCAAAGAAATGATAAAAGCCACTTTTTTTCCATTTTATCAAAATGTGCATAAGGTTAGGGGATACCAGGTCACTAGATGTGTCGATCATGCTATGGCCTCATTGATCTACCCATTATTTCTCATAGCACATGGTCTATACCCAAACAATGACCAAATTCCATTGTATTTTGTTCAACAGTTATATGTTGAGGTCCATTTGGGCCTCAAAGTTAACTACCTAGACATTCCACCATATGCTAGTCAGGGGCGTGGTAGGATTGTTGATAGGCCCACCTATCATCAAGCAAATAGACCACCCCTATTGTTTAGGGTATTGGTTGGTGACAGGTCTCCTACTCTCATCCTAGCTCTAGCCCCCATAGTAGATGAGGTTGTCGTTGCTTCCCAAAAGGAAGCAATTGACACTGTAGGTGACATTGCGGCTACCACCACTAGGATATCTGATGATTGTGTAGGTCAATATTTGATATCTAGACATTCTTGGTCCACACCATTCTCAGCACAATGGACCACCATGGATCCTTTTACAGTGGCTGGCATCCCTACTCCTACATATCTTGATGCACTTACAGGAGATATGTCACGCATGACTCTGCATTGTTTGGCTGAGGGCATGTTGGAGGCATATGCCCACATTGCATCAGAAAATGGGATTGGTATAGAGCATGTTAGAGACCATTTGAGATGCAGAGGTCATTCAGTTCCAGGATCCCATCACTCTCAGCCGAGCACTAGTGCACATCAGGATCCACCTACAGTTCATACAACAGCTGCACAGACTATGGGTTTTACTGATATGTTGATTGGTTCTGGTTCATCATCACCGACGCCATCTCACCTTCATAGTCCTCTACATTCATCATTTATGGCATGACATGGGATAGATCAGATGGATGCAGATGTTGATTCATCGCTTGATCATTTGGTGCATATGGTGGAGGTGACTATTTTAGAGGACTTAGGTCATCCAATATCAGATGATGTGCATGTATGTGTGCATGTGCATGTTTCAATTCTTTTTTCATTATTTTAAAAAAAAAAAATTAACTAGATATTCATGTAAGTTGATATATATGTGTATATATATTGTTACAAGTGGACATACCTCATATCAATCCTAGCCTTGGTCCAAATCATGTGCATGATCGATGTGACTCTGTGGATGAATCTGCTATCAGTGGACATGTGAGTTTTACATTTTTATATAATCACACGTGTATATGTACATGCAATATATTTATGTATGCATAGATCTAGATTGATATTTAAAATACAAGTTCATTTAAAAATAAATTTGGTAAATTTATTTAATATAAATTATATGTATTTAACACATCTTGTACACAATTTTATTTGTAGGCTCAAGACATCCATCGAAAGCAGAACTCTCATCTCAGATGGCCATTTGTGGTAGAAGCAGACATTCATATTAGGCCATGCATTCTAGATTTTATGATCTTTACCACATGTATTTGATATATGATGATCTTGAATAGTATTTGGATATTTGACGATCTCAACTTACATTTGTTTATATATGGATATAAGCATATATTTTCGGTTTGTTGATCTTTGTATTCAACATTCATGATCTTTACATTTTTCTTTTATGATATGTACATATATTTTCTCTTATATGACATATACATACATTTGCCCCTTTTCTTATAATATGTGTTATGTTTATATGTATTGAATCCCTTTACATATATGTACATGTGTTTTCATATGGTTTAAACATGTTTACACATAATATATGCATGCATTTACTTTAAATATTCAATATACATACATGTTTTCTTATTTTATGATCTCTTACAACTTACAATTCCTTATATTCAATATACATTTGATCTCTAATAGAATTTTAGGGAAATCAATGCCACTTTATAATTAAGTCTTGCCCATGTTGATCACAATAAATATTTTTTTTAAAATGACTTAAGCAACATGAACCATTGAGTTGAGAACAAGATATAATCTTTTGACAAGTAACTTGAAATTCAATTCAAATTATATCGAGCTATTATACGTTTCTTACAAGTAACTTGAAATTCAATTCAAATGTTTAATTAAGAAAATTTAATTCAAATTATACGGTCTCTATTATACATTTTCAACAACTAACTTGAAATTCAATTCAAATATAATTAAGAAAATTCAATTCAAATTATACCTCTAATATACATTTTTGACACTTTAACAAAAATTCTAAAATTACTAGATATGTTAAAGATACCTTAGAATTGAATAACACAAACTCCAAAATGAAATAACTTGTTTGTTTACTTCATTACTTCTGATTCATTTAAAACCAGATCTAGTTATTCCATGTACACTTGAATAATTTTGATTCAATTTAGATGCAGATTTTGGAGAAGAAGTTTTGCACATTTATCAAGGAGGCAAAAATTGGAGCTCGACAACTTTTCATTTTTATCAATCAAGGAAAAATTTGGAGGATAATTTAACTAAGTTGGTAGAGGATTTGTTTTGAGTCATCTTTAAGTTGAAGAATAAAATGGGACAACAAAGAAAAAGAAACAATGTGTTTGAACGAGAATTGTCAAAAGAAGAAGAACAAAAGAGGTGTGAACAAAACTTGGAAAATTATCACAGAAAGAAACAAGGTACATGCTTGTTTCTTCTCTCTCTCACTTTCACCAGTGATTAGGACTTTAATTTGAAGCTTAACCATCATTGCACTTTGGAATAGACTATAAATACTTTTAAAATGTCCTTCTCAAGTCATCTTGGTCATGCAAGTTGCAATGTTTATATGATCCTTGGCTCCAATTCCTTAAGCTAATTCTTTTTGTTTCAATATTTATAGTGTTTTGTGTCTTTCATATTTTATTTTCATCACTTCAATGTTCTCAAATTATTTTTATGTTTTATGCTCTAGGGATTCCTCAAGCAACAGTTGAGCCAAATCTAGATATTGGATAAAATGAATCTGTTGACGAACAGATGGACCTTGAAGTTAGGGAGGAGACCCAAGTTCAAACAATGCTTGTTGGAGAGGGGTCAAGATCATCTTCTACTGGTATGGATGAGCATATAAAACTAGTACAAACTTCTCTCACTTAGAGTAGCTCACACCATGTTTCCTATCGTACTTTGTTTACTTGCATACATAAACTTCACTTATATATATTTAATGACCGGCTTCTCACTTTTGTTTGCAAAATATTTTAGACACGTGTAGGAAGGGCTCAACAAGCAGGAATTTTTCTTGCTCAAGTCGAGCCAAATCTAGACATTGGATCAAATGAATCCGCTCAAGAATGCATGGTCCCTGAAGATAGGGAGGAGGCACAAGTTCAAACAATGCATGTTGGAGAGGGGTTGGGATCACTTCCTCCTACTAGTATGGATGAGCATATAAAACTAGCTGAGAAGGTGGGGAAACAAATTTCTCATAGAAATTTAGATCATTTACTTGAAATGGATATGGAGAACTCAAATATTATGCCAACCAGCCTTATAATAATAGAAAGAGGTCAATGACTAAATCTATAAATGGAATGATCAATCATCATTTCAATCATCTTGATACACTTGAAAAAACCCAATTGTTATCACATTTACTTCTTCGTGATGAGGTCAAAGAGTCATTACAATTGTTGGGTGTCCATTCAGTATCAAATAAGAAGAAACACATGTGATTACAAAAGGATATTGTTCAAAATGTTAAAAAGGGTTTATATTCCATTGGGAAAGGATCTCGAACTGTGGATAAGGCCAGTACAAGAAGGGTGATGTTGACATCTATTGTACATCAAGATATAGCAAGAAAAAGAAAAATGTCGGCACTTTCAACTGAAATTGGTTATAGTAGAACCACATTGATAACATATGAGAAAAAGAGAAAGTTTTTGGATAAGAGTTTAGAAGGAAATTGGGAAATTATGTGTAGAGCTCCCCATTCTGACAGGATTGAAGATGTTGTTAGGAACTTGGTCTTAGGTTTTTGGCATGATCAAACTCGTCCATCATCAGATACTAGAGATTTAATGAGATATAGGATTGGACCTAGTATTTATGAAAATCATATCAAACATTGGCTAGACATAACACAATTTGAGATGTATATGAACTTTTGTAATGCATATCCTCATATAAAGATTGGGCAAACAATGTTTCAAAGGTTAAAGCCATATTATGTGAAGATAATCAAGTTTTTTGAAACTTGTTGTTGTCGTTATCATATTGAATTTGATCTCAACTATCAGGTGTTTCGAAAGATGAGAGAAGAAAGATGTGGGTTTCAAAATGCACCTCCTAAATAGGCAAGTTTGTTCATAAAGTCTATATTATGTGATCATGAAAATAGACCTCAAATAAACTGCATAAAAGGAATTTGTGAGACGTGGAAATTTGGCTAAATTTCCTTAAAGAATTGAGGATACTGACTTAACAAAGACAGTAAATTTCAAGAGGTAAGTACTATTTTTAGAGAGTTTATTTGTTTCAATTTCTCATAGATCAAGTTATTTGGATTCTCTTTGATGTAATGTTTCATTCATCAAGTGTGGTTTATTAGTTCTTCACATATTTTACTGAAACGCGGGTTTGAACCACGAAAGGTTGCCAAGCTTTCACAACATTTTAGGGTAACATAACAAGGTTTGAAACAATTAAACCTTCTACTCTCTAGGTGCTGCTAGACCTAGGCAGGTGTACCTATAACAAATGAAGCAGACTTAACTTATAATCCTCTTTCCTACAGCAATTTATCCACAATGGCATATGGAAGTGGACAAAATGGATCAAATTTGGTATAAATTATATACTACAATGAAACTAAACCCTAATATGCTCAGTCAACAGATGTAAAAAAGTATGAATGAAACTATATGATGGAAACAGTGAGACCAGTGCCTTATATAGTATACGGAGTCAAATGAAATCTTAAACGAGTGACTTCTTTCTGGAGGACATTCAAATTGTTTGGCATATTTTGTTTATAACTAGTATAAACATACAAGATTGTGATTATTAAGTTCTTCTTACTGATCTAAATGAAATTCCCCGATTACTGTGATTAATTAAAAGTATTTAATCCTTCCTTGAAAGAACCTATCAACCAATCACACAGATACGAAAAATACATACTAATAAACCAAACATAAACATGTTATGTTAATTTAGATAACCAGGAAATATCAATCGTAGAGACAACTTAAATAATTCTTTCAATAGGCACAACACAACAATTGACACCAAAATACGCCAACAAATCAGATGATTTTCATTGATATCTCCATGGCTTCAAAACATACATTAGAGTCTTAGCCCTATGAAACATGGTGTTCCACCGTATATCTTCTATCCTCTATCCTATTCTACTTATTGCCCGCACATTGTTTTCAAAATGGACATTTATACATAGAGAATACGAAAGGATGCATCCTTTCTGAAATAGGAAATATCAAATTAAAAAACAAAAGATAGAGAATAATTAGGCTCTATTAAGCCACAAATGAGTCTTAGTGAGGTGATCCAAATAATCTCGGTGCTCATATGTGTCTGCATCTCCAACAGCATTCTGGATCGTGATTTCCATCTTGACCATTTCCTCATTTTGCTCGCTCACCTCCTCCAATGTTGTATCCTTTGCAGAAGTCATCTTCATGATTTCATTCAGCATTGACTCACATTCGTTTTTCCATCTGATAGCATCTTTCAATTCCACTTTATCATTAGAGAATGTGATCATAGTTTTCTTGGCGGCTTCAATTAACCCCTTTTCATCCCCTTGCAATTTATCATAGAAGTTTCGATGGCGATTGATAATATGATTTGCAGCTTCAAGTGTAGTACTGCTAACCTCATCACTTTGGGCCAATTCATGAAACTTCTCCATGATTCATCCATCCATCCTTGTGTGCTCCTTCAATGCAGCAAGAGTATGAGAGTATTTTCCCCACAATTTATTCAACCAATATGTCAAATGATCTTGCCTCTTCTTGACAATCGCTGCAATTGCATCATGCTTTCCCTACGAATAAGCACTTGATCCTACCCAGTGATCTTTTTCCTGAGAGCTTTCTCCTTGAGTGATCATTTTGGCTGTCCCCATTGAAAAATCAACCAATTCTTTGAGTCTATCATTTTCTCTCAACAATTTTTTATTATTTGCTTTGTACATTTCTCTTTCTTTTATCAATAACTGAATTTGTGCTTTATTCAACTTTGCAATATTTACCCCAATATCTCCAGTAGCTATAGGATCAACTTCTCCAACTTTTAGAGTCATGACATGGACAAATGCTTCTCTATATCAATTACCATTGATTTCCTGTGGGGTGGGTACAAAGCCCATATCATCAATGATCCCTCATCAATATTATACTTTGAGCCTACATATACTTTTGTCACCTTTTCCTTGTCAATCTTGTGTGTAGCATTACTGCCCTTCAAGAAACTATCAAAGACCAATGCAGAGTTAAAATCAAGGCCAGGAAAGATCATGACACTGGCACTCTCCAACATTTTCCTCCCCATTTTAGGAGTCATATTTGTCATTTCATCATCCACACATTTTCTCAATTAAGCCAGCAATTGTTCCTCATTTCCTGAAGTAACATCATCAACATTCTCTCTTATTTCCTTCCCCTTCTACTTCTACAAGAATGCCTTGAAATTTGGGGAATTTATAAACTCGTCATCAGAGACAAATGATCTGTATTCCATGTGCCTTGCATCAACATCACCACTTTCAATACTTTGTTCTCTAACCGGGCAGACATACTGCTGAGTCCTCAACCTAGATACCTTTTCTGATTTCCCTTGTAGCACATTAACTCTTGGTGTTTCCTCATCTCCATAAGACAATAGCTCAGTATCCTGTAGCCCCTGGTTATATCTTTCGACTATCATTTCTACTTCATCTTCATCCAGATTCCTAATCATATCATCAAAAGGATAGGGTACATGTTGATACCCTCCAAAGTTAATCCTTTCTTTGGCTGAATTGATATATCCTTTAGGGTCAAAGTTTTTCCTGGGTGGTCCTCTTTTCATATTATAATGCAACAATCTATCAAGAATTGAATTATATCCCTCTTTATCCAACACAGTGAAATCACCAAAACACAAAGTACTAGGCATAAAAGCCTACTTCCCAAAAGAGCTGAAATGCATCACACTACAGTAATCCATCTGTCTAACAATTTCAAAATATGCAACCCTGTTTGGAACTGTCCTTGGCAAAATGAGAGGAACATCTTCAAATCCATATACTCTAATTATTGTAGCTCCCTCCAAACAACACCAATCTCCCCAGTTATGATCAAGTGGCCCATTGAAGTCTTTTGGCCGAAGGAATCTCTTAATCTCATCAGTCAATGATTAATTACAAGGATATTGATACAATTTATACAATTTTTTTACAAAATGCTCTTCAAAATGAATGAAACTAGAACTAGCAAATCTGATGTCCCAAATAGCAGTCCATAGCTAAACAAGCAATGCTTCACCATCTTTACCAACTTGAGAAATCCTCATCTCTGAAGGCCATACCCCTAACTCCTGTCCAAAATATAGCACTAAATGCATCAACAATGAATAGTTTCTGAGATGATCAATAGAAGCTCCACCCTTTATAGCCATCAATCCTTAATCAAGCTCCTTAGAAATATATGAAGCATAGTCAAATGGCCTGGAGTTATGATATTGGATATCTGATGTGATAATCATTGGCACCATTGACATGAATTCTGAGGAATCCATTCCCAACACCTAACACACTGAGAAATATGTGTACTTCATATAAGGTTCAAACAAATCTACATGATAGGTAGGCCCCTCACTATCTTCCAGAGGTTCCGGCTTGTTACCCTATTTAACCCTGTGAATTGGTAACCTCCAACCCTTGTAAATTGTATCCATTCTTGAAAATTCCTTCTACAACTCCTCACAACTGATTTCCTCATTGCAAAACCCTTCCAATTTGAAAACCTTGCCTATTGCTTCTTTTGACACGTATATCTATGGTTTTCCAAAAGGATCACATATAGCCTTATGTTTTGAATCATAATGATCAGTAAGCAATTTTACCAATTCTACATTTACGAATACATTAGGGCACACCAATTTTCCTACATTCAACTTCCATGGATTAGAGACTGGCTCAAAATGGTTTCTTCTATGGTAGTGAAAATTGAATAATTCATACCCTCTTACAGCAATCCAGACATCACCTATGAACTTGCATTTATCGTCCAACTTATCAAATTCTGCCCTAAGTTGTGCAGACCTTCTAGCTTTAGGCCCTGAACCAGGTAGTTGATCAATAAGGTCTTGGTTCAACCTTCATTCAATACCCTCATGCTCTGTATCAGTATTTTGTTGCTTTCCCTTCGATTGACTACTCTCACCAAGATTTCTACCCTTAGCCCTTCCAGAACCAGAAGACTCCATTTTCAAGCTTATAGATTCAAAATGTGAAAAAATGAAGAAGCAATTACTTACAGTATTCAGCTTAGACTCCTCAGACTGAAAGATGTCCCAGTTCTCAGCTCACCTTAACAATTCTCATGCAATCAATTTGGTACTAAATAATTGATTAAAACTTTTATGTTATACCCCGTCGCATCATTAATGAAGCACGAATGAAGCCTCATTTGAAACTGGCACTGTCGCATCAAATGTCCTGTCAATGGGAGATTTTCAAATCTGGGGCGAAGTCCTTTTGCAACGTTTATTACACCATTCGCCAAGACATTCTACAGTCTTACCGACACTTGGAATCAAAATGATGACTATTTCATGTTTCATGTCACGACAATTTCCCCAAGTCGAGATAAAAGCTACATAGACTTCACAATGTCATACCGATATGCATTCTTCAAATCATTTTCCAGTCACTAAGACAAAATCACCCTTTCACCAATGAAATTTCATTTTAGCATGACCACCAAGTTTTCTTACCGAAGAAATAAACCCTACCAATGAAACAATACCTTCGGCAAGACAATGAACCTTTGGGAAGACCCATATCGATGCCAAATGTCTTACCGAAATCACTCCTCCACACTTCTCCTACTCTGTGAAACTCACCCTAAAATATTCTATAGATATAACTTTCAAACCTCGGTGGAGCTCATACCGAAGACTTCTTCTCGTAGCGATGCATATCTCTATTAGCATAAGTTTTAAATTGGCAAGACTCCATAGCTTCTCCCGATAGCCTTTTGAATCCCCTACACCATATCGGCAAGACCCGACACCTTCGTCAAGACATTATACCGACATACTTTAGTCTTACCGATATACTTTATCATGTGCCAGTCAGTGAGACACAATGTATTCGCCATGACTTCTCAACGATACCAATCAGTTTTGCCAAAATGACCCTTCTTACATGCTAATCGGTAAGACAAATTGAACTCGCCATGACATTACAACGATTCCCCAACTTATGCCGATATATTTTTTCTATATGCCGATCGGCAAGAAAAAATAATTTGCTATGACTTCACCCTGAAATGCCTCCTTCGCCGATATGAATCTTCATAGTCGCTGAAACAAAAGAAAAATTCCTCAGGGATATGGGTCATTGAATGAAATATGAAGGACTAGATGGATTCAAATGGGTCACATGACAAAAAATATGAAAGACAATACAAAGAGGGAAATTTATGTTTATGATGAGGACTCAATGCTGGAACTTTTGGATGCAATAGACTGTAAAAATTTCAAAATTTTACAGTTCTAACAATGGCTCTGACTGGGGATGAATGATTGTAAGATCATTGCAAGGATTTAGATTTTTGGGTGAGTAGACCAAATTCAAAGTGATAGAACATGTGAGCATGTTGAAACAAATGGCAATGGAAATGAATGAGACCCTATACTACTGTACATGGTAAAAAATAATTGATAAAAGGAAAATCAGGATTGTCCATGTACTTGCAAGTCCTATTCCTTTTATATCCTAGACTATTGTGCATGGAAAATAATTTTAAAGAGGATCATCAAGAGTTGTCCATGCACTAGAAACCCTTAATCCTCTATGTTACTTCAAGAGAAAAAAAATGTTTCAGAAATTGCCCATGTATAGGTAATTCCTGATCTTCTCCAGCCATATTCTATAGATAGTATGAGTCTTCACCTTTCTTTCCAATCACCATGAAAGGCCCTAGCCACAAGGCTTCAAACTTTCCATGTTTTCCTTTTTCCTGGCACCTTGCATTCCACATCAATACCAGATCACTTTCTCCAAATTTCCTATCCTTTGCCCTTTTGTCAAATAAATATTTTATTTGCGTCTGCAACTTTATATTTTTATTTTGAGCCACTCTCCTTATTTCATCTAGTTCAGCTAGCTACTCCATTCTTTCCTCCATGGGTTCAAGAATATCCAAATTTTCCTGAAGAACAAACTTGTAAACTGGTAACAAGTTCTGCAAAGGAATTCTAGCTTGTGCTCCATACACTAACTCAAATGGGGACTTCCCAATTGCCTTCTTCACCATAATTCTATCAGCCCATACAACCAGTCTTAATTTTGAATCCCAAGCCTTCTTGTTCTGACCTAGCATCCTTCTTATCATCTTCAGAAGACTCTTATTGCTAGATTCTGCTTTTCCATTAGCCTGTGGATGATAAGGAGTCGCATAAGAAATGGCAATACCATATGTGCTACAGAAGCCTCTGAATTCATCTAATCTAAAACACATCCCATTGTCAGTGATCAACCTCAATGGCATACCAAATCTGGTAATGATATTATCCATCAGGAACTGTGTCACCACCTTACTTGTAGCTTGTTTAGTGGGAATGGCCTCTACCCATTTGGTAAAATAATTAGTGGCCACCAATATCCATCTATGTCCACCACTTGATTTTTCTTGTATTTCTCTGATGAAATCAATTCCCCATTGATGAAAAGGGGCATCAGCCTGCATGGGTCATAGTGGCAAAGCTCCTTGATACTTCAGTTTTCCAGAAAACTTCTGGCAAGCTTCAAATTTTCTCACATATGCAA
This sequence comes from Sequoia sempervirens, assembly GCA_007258455.2. NCBI lineage: Eukaryota > Viridiplantae > Streptophyta > Pinopsida > Cupressales > Cupressaceae > Sequoia > Sequoia sempervirens. The sequence goes on along the minus strand of VDFB02085097.1, from coordinate 4,565 downwards.
AAGAGTCATTAAAAATCTTAGGCCAATAATAGCCTGCCCTGATAATTTTATGTGTTGTTGTTCCTTGCTGAATTTCCCCCACAAACTCCTTCATGCATCTCACTTAAGACATGCTTGGCTTGAGATTCATCCAAACACAATAATAATATACCATCCCTATTTTTCCAAAACAGATCTCCATCCATGAAAACATACTTAGATGCCTGCAACTTCAATGTTCTTTTCTGGTTGTCATTCATTCCCTCTGGAAATTTCATGTATTTAAGATAATACATGATATCTGTATACCATTGAGTGTGCTCAATGCTTGCAATTACATTTTCTTCTTCTACATTGCAAATCTGATTTGCCTCAATATTTGCCTTTGCCATTAGTTTAGCCAAACCCTAACCTCTTACTAGTTTAGTAATTTGTATCTCCAGGTCAAATTCTTGGATTTTGTTGATCCATTTGCATCTTTTACCTATTACTTCAGACTGTGTCAGAATATCCTTGACTGCTGCATGAGGAACATAAGCAACTACCTTTGCTCCAACAAGATATGGTCTAAAAGCTTTTACAGCTTTCACTAGTGCAAATGCTTGCTTCTCCATTATATCATACTTTAACTCAGACCCCTGCAATGATTTACTGGAGAAAGATACAGGATGTTCATGACCATCTTCATTCTTTTGCAGCATAACAGCAACAACAGTGTGCATTGAGGCAAATGAAAAAATCTGAAAAGGTTTTGAAAAATCAAGAGATTTAAGAAAAAGAGCCTCCTTGATAGCTCATTTAATAGATACAAAAGCGTCCAAAGCCTCTGCAGTCCATTCTATTTTCTATCCTTTCCTCAACATTTTTGCTATGGGTTTAATAATCTTAGCAAAGTTAGAGACAAATCTCCTAACAAAATTTATATGTCCAAAGAATGATTGTATTGCCTTAATATTTTTAGGGACAAGAATTTTATCAATGGCCTCAACCCTTTCAAGGTCTATCCTAACCCCCTCCTTTGAAACAATATGTCCCAAAAGTTTACCGTCTGTAACTGCAAAATTACACTTCTTAGGGTTTAAGCTAATACCATATTCAGGGGCTTTTATAAATACCTTTTCCAAATGATGAACATGATCCTCAGCCTTCTTGGAGTAAGCAGTGAGGTCATCCTGATACACCACCATGATAACATTGATCAAATCAGCAAATGCCACATCCATGGCTTTTTGAAAAGTAGCCCCTACATTAGTGAGACCAAATGACATTCTCAGATAAACATACATTCCCCAAGGAGTTGTGAATGCTATTTTGTATTGCTCAGACTCTTTAACTTTGACCTGATTATACCCTAAAAATCCATCCATCATAGACAACAACTCGTAGCCTGTCACCTTATGCAATATGGCCTCCATATTAGGTAGAGGATAATTGTCTTTGAGGGACGCTATGTTTAGATTTATAAAATCTACACATAATCTAATATCTCCATTTTTCTTTCTGACAGGGACCAAATTTGAAACCCATGTTGAATATCTGATTGGCTTAATGATTCCACCATCTTTGAGCTTCACCAATTCCTCTTGCATTTTAGATTCCAGAGTTGGATTTATAGGCCTTTGCTTTTGTCTGAATGGTTTAGCGTCTGGCTTCAATGGTACTTCATGCTGAAACAAGTCTTCCCTATATGCTTTCAGATCTTCATAAGACCAAGCAAATACATGTTTATACTTTCTCAACAATTCTATCAGCATTCTTCTAATTGCAGAACTTATCTTTTTACCTATGTACACCTTTTTTGGTGCCATCTCAGTTCCCAAATTAATTTCTTCAATATGATCCCTTCCAACTGGTGTTTGCTTCATTAAAGACTGATCACTTCCATCATATACCCTTTCTAATGCCACCAAGCCTTTAGGAATCTTTTTTTTTTTAGCTGTAAGATCTCTTTTCCAAAGACTGTTTGCTTCCCATCCACTTCTTCAACAAAGGCATTAAAGTCAATTTCTTGGGCTTCATATTGGTCTATACAATGAAGGAATTTCAAAAGATCAGTTTCATCATTAAATACTTGCCAGCTATATACATTATCAGGCATAGCAGGCCTTGTCTTGAATTCAATTTGTGACACTCCAGCCAACATAATATCATCTCTCTTCAATGCTACATTAGCTAGAAAATCTGCCATTATATTCTTCGACCTATCTACCCACTCAATTGAGAAAGCATCAAGAAATTCAATTGTATCCCATACAAAATTTCTGTATTGCTTTAGTCTTTTGTTTTTTGCTACATACTTTGACTTAATCTGTGAGACAACTAACTCTGAATCTCCTAGAATAGCTAGCAACTTTATTTTATGCTTCACCGCTATTTTTAGTCCAGTTAATAGAGCTTCATATTCTGCCACATTATTTGTACATTCAAAAGTTAACAAGAATGAATACTTAAATGTAGTACCTTTAAGGCGAAACAAATACTATCCCAGCTCTATTACCTTCTTGACTACAGGCTCCATCAAAATATATTTTCCACACACCATTGTGGTTTCGTGCAGCATGCTTCTCAATAGGATCACTATTAGTCAATTCTGGTTGTGCTAGTTCTATATTGAAACTCCCAAGATCAACATCACAAAAATAGTTGATTTGGTCTTGTGGCACACAGTCAATGAGCTGATTCATCATCGGCTCCCTGTACAATTTCACCTCTTGGCCATTTACTGGAATTGTTGCATAAGATAGATCGAACTGGACATTTCCACCAATAGCTATCGTCCACTGTCTTGACAAAAGCCTACCGAATTGAGGAGGGGTGTCTATCACTGTTATATCAATATTGTAAGCTACTTGAGGATAAGCAGCTAACTTGACTTCTACATCTTTCATTATACCCACCACAGGAATAGGTCAGTTATCCATTGCATAACATTTTCCTTCATATGTATCCACCCACATGCCTAGTTGTTTCATTACTCTTACTGGCATAATATTCATGGTAGCACCAGAATCTATCATGAAATTCCTCAATAATTTGTTATTTATAAGTGATGTAATAAAGAAAGGATCAACTTGTGGCAAGCTTGTCAATACATTACTCAAGCAAATTTTCTGGGATGTTTACTTTATCCTGTTTATTTTTAGCAACCATTTTATTTTCAAAACTTACATGTTTTTCACTTTCGTTTGTTATCAATTGCACTACACTATCCCTATATTCTTTAATTTTCATCATTTCAAGAAGTGGGATAGACATCTTTACCTGAGACAAGGCTTAAGTGAAATCAAAAGAGGAACCCTCTGCCTTAATCACTTTCTTTTGTTCTGACGTTTCTCCTTTGTTATCTTTTTTTTTCCTCTACCTGACTGATCAGTCTTTTGAATTTCTCTATGTAATTCTTTTACTGCATCCTTTTGGACAGGATTTTGTTTGCTTTCTTCATGTTGTTTGTTTTCAGTTTTCTTTGAAACTCCTTGTACAACTTTCTGATCTTTCATAAAGATACCCGTAGGGACACCTTCCTTCTCATTTACTATCCTATTTCTCAACCAGTACTTATTCTTTGCTTCTTCAACTGCAGCAATAGTTAATCTCTCTATTTCCTTCTCAGTGAGCTTTCTCATATTGCATTGAGTAGATGTTTCAATAGAATGTTGCTCTGCACAATCTTCTTCAAAATCAAAAATGATCTGCTACTCAGCCATATGAACATTATATTTTTGATTTGAAACATCATACTCATACCCTTCATCCTCTGAAGATGAATATATCTCCTCCACATGATGAAAAGTGTTTGAAGTTAAATACACTTTATGATCCTCTTCACTGTTTCCCATCAACATTCCTTCCCTTGCATTCATTGGGCTACAATACAATAATCAGGAGAATGTGGCTTATCACAGACTTCACAAAAATAATTATTATTTACCATATAAGTTTCCTTCTTTCTCAATGGATCAGGAGTTTCTTTGCTTCCAGGCCTATCTGTTACAGGTTTTCCATCCTTCCAGTTTGTGTTATAGGGCATGTCATGTAACCTCAGCCTTGGCCTTTCATTCGTGTATGTGTTCTCCTATTTATATTGATAGTTTTTGGTTTATTGGGGAGCCCTATGATTTTCTCTTTTATCAATTATCCCAACAGCTCTCCTATTGTTTTCAATTGTTAACGTTGTCTTCTGAGCTTCAACCAAGTCTCTTGGGAACCTATTTCTTAGTTCATATCCTTTTTTAGGATCAAACACATTCAGGTAAACACTCAATGCTACAGAGTTTGGTAATTTTGATCTAGGAGGAATTCTATTCTACAGTTTATTGAATTTTCGATTGAAATCAAAAATTGAACCATTTTGACTTTTTTGAATTCTCATCAATTCATGAAGAGCTGCATCTAGTGCACTTAGATTCCCATATTGTTCAAGGGATCGATCTTGAAATATCTGGAGAGATTAAATAGAAGTTGTTGCTAGGCTATTGAACCAATCCCTAGCTTCCTCAATAAGGGACATCATGAATAATCTCATATGTAAATCTTTATAAGGTACATCCAAATCCTAAATGAAGGCATTGAAATTCCTTAAATGATCC
>VDFB02085094.1:0-45554 GCA_007258455.2 Sequoia sempervirens | reverse complement strand
TTGTTGATTCTGAGCATGTTGTATATTCTCTCTCAGAGACCTCGTGATGTCCCAACTCTCCTGAAGAAGATCTCTGGCTCTAGGCACCCTACAATCTCCAAAAAGTAAATCCACAAAGTTGGGAGCTCGTGACCATATAATGCCATGAATGGAGACATCTGAATAGACATATGGAAGGTAGAATTATAGTAATACTCTCCTAGGTGCAGCCACTTGACCCATGCCTTCTGCTACCTTGAAACATAGTTGCGTAGGTAGCCTTCCACCCATTTGTTCACCACCTCAGTTTGTCCATTAGTCTGAGGGTGGTAACTAGTGCTAGGGGTCAACTCCGTACCACATAATCCGAATAACTCCTGCCAAAACAAACTCATAAACTTATTGTCCCTATCACTGATGATGTTCTTGAGTGTCCTATGAAGCCTGAATACCTCTCTGAAAAATAAATTTGCCACTTGTACTGCTGTAAACCCTACTGATATAGCAAAAAAGTGTGCAAATGTAGTCAATTTGTCCATTACCACATAAGTATTGTCCTTCCCCTGCACCTTTAGAAGCCCTGTGATGAAATCCATTTATATGCTTTCCCATTTCTGAGTAGAAATGGGAAGGGGCTGCAATAAACCAGCAGGATAAGTATGCTCATTTTTATTCTATTGGCATACTTGGCACTCACGGACATACTTAAGAATGTCATCCTTCATCCACTTCCAAGAGAATCTTTCACGGATCTGCCTATATGTCTTATAATATCCTGGATGACCAGCCATCAGAATGTCATGAAAAGCCCTTAAAATGTGCTCTCTCACCTACGTATCAAGAGTCAACCATATTCTATCCTTATAATATATGAGGCCATCCTTCACCTGGTATCTATCATCCTATAAAGACCCCTCAAGGATGTTGTTTGCAAGTGCATTCTTAGCATAATCAGCCTCTATCTTCCCCTTCTAATCTACTGCTATGACTGAAATAGAACTCAAATGTGGTCTTCTAGAAAAAACATCAACCACTACATTCTTTTTTCCTTTGGCATATTCAATGTCAATGTCATACCCTTGAAGTTTGCTTACCCATTTCTGTTGTCTCTCATTGAGATCCCTCTGATTAAGAAAATACTTAAGGCTGTTATGATCTGTCTTCACTACAAATCTGCCCCCCACAAGGTATTGTCTGAACTTGGCAAGTGCATGCATGATTGCCAACATCTCCTTGTCATAAATGGAGTAAGCTCTCTCACCTCCTCTCAACTTCCTGCTCTCAAAAGCTATAGGGTGTTTATTCTGCATGAGAAATGCACCTATGCCTTCACCTGAGGCGTCACACTCAAGCTCAAAAGGCTTGGAGAAGTCTAGAATGGCTAAGACTGGGCACGTGCTCGTCAATTGCTTAAATCTATCAAATGATTGTTGTGTTGATTCAGACCATACAAATGCCCCCTTTTTGGTTAAATCAGTAAATGCGGCAACCAACTGTGAGAATCCCCTGACAAACCTTCTACAGAAACCACAAAGCCCGAAAAATCCCTTCAACTGTGTGAGGTTTGTAGGTGGAGGCCAATCAAGAATAGCCTTGATCTTTTCAGGATCAACGCTAACTCCTTTTGAGTTGATAATGTGCCCAAGATACAACAATTATGTCATGCCAAATTCACACTTAGACTCCTTGGCAAACAAGGATTCACTCTCCAAAATACTCAACACCTCATCCAAATGCCTCAAGTGCTCCTCCTATGATATGCTGTAAATAAGGATATCATCAAAAAATATCAAGAAAAACTTACGCAACTGCTGTTTGAAGACTCTATTCATACAAGATTGAAATGTAGTAAGCGCGTTAGTCAATCCAAAAGGCATAACAAGGAACTCAAAATGTCCATAATGGCATCTGAAAGTTGTTTTCTCAATGTCCTCCTCTCTAACTCTGATTTGATGATATTCAGACGTCAAGTCTACCTTAGAAAAATAGACTGCTCCACGTAGCTCATCAATGAGCTCATTAATCCGTAGGATGGGATATCTATTTTTAATTGTCTTCTTATTGAGTGCCCTGTAATCTATGCACATGTGCATAGTCCCATCCTTCTTTTTCACTAACACCACTGAAGAAGCAAATGGAATCTTGCTCAATCTGATATGCCCCATATCCAAAAGCTCCTTGATTGCTTTTTCTATCTCATCCTTATGTCTCTTTGAGTGCCTATATGGTGTAGTGATTACTGCCTTGGTCCCTGTTGACAATCAGATATGCACCCTTTGTCAGATTTGCAAAATCAGACTATCTGTTGAAACATGGAAACTCTTTTCAGATGTGGGCGATCTATGTGAAAAGAGAATCTCCAGAGTGAGTTGGTTCTCCATATGATGATCCTATTCTAAATGACTTTCGAAGGAAAGAGTTAGAAGGACAACTGAAATTAAAATTTATGGCTTAAAATGATTTTCAAGACTTGATAATAATTCAATGATGACTCTGGTTTTTCTCACAAACAGCTTTCAGAAAACACAATATCTCACAACCTCTCATGAACAATTAACACATAAATAATTTGCATGAAGATTTGAGTTTAAACACAACATGCAACTTGTATTTAATTAACTTTTTGCACTAAAATTGCAACTCTAGGACATAATAAGGATTCTACAAGCAGAAATCACAATACAACATCAAACTAAAACTGAAAAAGGCACCAAATTGAGAAATAGGAGTATTGTTTTATTCAACTGAAGGAGTTTGCCAAAATCTGAAACTGAGTACAAAGGAAGTTTACAAGCTCAAAAATGTCTATGAGCAAGAAACTAAAATCTGAACTGGAAAAACACTAAGTTTTTCACAAGATATATCTGTTAAATTTAGTGATCAGATTTAATGCACAAAAATTTAATTCAAAATCAGACACAATACACAGCAGATACCCTGGGAAAACCCTCCTCTTGAGGGAGAAAAACCCAGCCAATAATTTCTCTTATATTATTGATTCACAAATGAAAAAATCTCCTTTACAATAAAGGCTGATAAGTAAGCCAAAAAATCAGTATCACAGACTGATGTAAGTACAGGACTGAGTGATACAAGCTGCTTGAATATTTTTGCCTTATACTTAGATCTCAATCTGCACTTTACAAACTTGCACTGCTCTGAAGATGAATAAGAAGGCTAATGAATTCAATGATGAACAATGAGAGAAATGAATGGATATATATGCATGTATTGAGAGAGGTCGCACCTCTTCAATTATCTCCAAGTCGGCCTTCATAAGTAATATATATTTTATAATCAAGAAGTCGGCCATCTATAATAAATGAAATTCCTTCATAGAGAATTGTGCCTAAGATAGAATGAGGTCGGCCTTATAGAATTCTTCATTAATTGAAAATCACGCCTCTTGATGCATATAAATTAAATAGCCTCTTATCTATTATTTAATTTAACAAATAAGGTAAAGGAGATGGCTGGAAGTAATGACCGAAGCTGCATTTAAACATCAACAATATCACTAAAACCCTAATCCGAGCTCAAGGAAAAAGCTTCAAGAAAGGTATCAAAAACTGCCCAAGAAGTTTGCACAAAAGCGGAAAAAACACACTTTTTGCATATACATATTGAAAAGCTTCTCAAAATAGGCCAAATCTGCTTTTAAAGCAAAAAAAACACCTTATCTCTCCAGTAGGAAACCCAAATCCGACCAAGGAAATATCTCTCACAAATCTGCTAAAAATAGCGAAGAGAAACTTGTTTTATTCTTAATTTACATGGCTTGCAGATTCTAAATCTCCTCAATTTGATTAATTTTTTGCAACCAAATATTTTGAAATCTTTTGCAAAAAATCACAACCTTATATCTCCAATTACAATATTGATTTTCTTAAAAAATCATAAAAAATACAAGGCATATCTCTTCTCATCAATATCCTAATTGATTTCTTTAAAATCAATTAAAAACAAAGCCAAGGCACATTCATTTACAATTGATTTCTATAAAATCATAAAGAAAAAAAATAAAAGGCAAGGCAAAATAATCACCAAGGCATGTGTTCAAAATAAAATGCCTTAGGCATTAATGCAGAAAAAAGGACCTACGCAATACACCACCATATGTTTTGATTAGGCTTTGATATTTTTCAGAAAAAATAAGCCTAAGGCATCGTCCACCACTAAATCATGGCATAAAGGAATCGGCCCCATAGTATTAACTTGGCATTGATTTTTTAAAAAATTTAAGGGAAAAATTCCCTTGGCCGACTTAGGTCTTTGAGAAACCCTAAGACAAAACTACCACTCCTCCCATTTTTTCGCATCATTTGGACTTGAAAAACTTTCCTTCTGCTATGAAGAGCGCCACCTCCATGAGAACTTAGGGTTTCAGCTAGAAACCTCCATTCGAGCCTCCAACTAAGCTTTCATTTTGTCCATCTTTTGCATGCTCGGCCTCCATAACTCAAGGTAAGTATTGCTGGTTGTTTTCTCTTCATTCCTTGGTTTTTTTTGAGCAGAATATGGCCTCATAGGCCGTGGCAATGATATAATTTTCTAATGATATATGGCTCTGTGTTCTTGCTTCTTGTTTTTGTGTTCTTGGCCACTATTGTAAGAGCTCAACCTCTGCATTTGGAGGCTCTCCAAGAGAGTCTGGTCGCGCCATTTTGCTTGGTCTTCTACAACACAAATGGTAAGATTTATTTCTATGTTCACTTATTGCTTTTTTGTATCAAACAAAGCTTCAAAACAACTCCTATGAAGAGAGTGATTGTTATTTTCTCTTTGAAACAAAGCGGACCCATTGTGCAGGCCACGCCATGCATATTTGATTATGGTGTTTTTGAGGCACTTTTGGGACTGACCCATAATAGCATCATTGGATTTATTATATTTCTGACAAAAGCCCTCATATGGGTAAACTGAAAACAATGAAGAAATTGCATTTTGAATCAAAAACGGCATGTGGGTATTCTTTATTCTGCAAGAAATTCATCTATTTTTGCATTTCCTGTCAAAAGCTTCCAAAAGCTTGTTTCTGTGCAAGAATGGCTACTCCATCATTCCATTGTATTTCTGCTTTGTTCTTTTTGTTGAAAAAACAGCTTTCAAAGCTTGTCTTTGAAAAGAACGATTACTCTTTTGTAAACAAAACCAGGCATTCTGGGACTTTTCTGGGCTCAACCCATGAAAGGCATTTCTTTCTTCTTAAATATTTCTGTCAAATCCTCATATGGGTACTTGTAAAAATGAAGAAATTCTGCATTTTATGAAAAACCCCAAAGTGTGTATTTTGGGAATGAAAAGAAAACCACATTTATCTGTCTGGAGCTCAACCCATAATGCATACATGTATTTTTGCATCTTTTGCACAAAACCCTCATGGTTATCTCTTGATTTCAAATCAAATCATTCATTTTGTTTTATGTTGTAAACCCCATGTGGGTAAGCTGGAAATGGTGGTAAATCTACATTTTGATAAAAAACTCTCATGCGGGTATTCTGAAAAAGTAAGCAAAAATCTATATGTTTTGTCATATATTCAAAATTTGGGGTTGACCCACCATGGCTTTTGTTTACATTTTGAATTCTATAAAAACCCTTATATAGGCAAATGTTACCTTGAAGAAGAATACATTTCTCTGTACTCCAGCTGTTTACCCTTCATTTTCTGCAAATGAGTTTATATGATCTCTGCTCCACTTTATTTCCAGTTTACTTCTTTTATCTTGCATCTCTAATGAGCTCAACTTCCCAAACTCTGTTTCAAATGAGGAAGAAACCCAGACGGGTTTTGAACTTCCTACAACAAACTGTACTATGGACAAAGCCCTGCACCCAGAAACTTCCTTTGACTGGCAGCCTTAGATGTTTACCTGCTCAGTCCATTATGCTTTTCACTTAAATCTTTTAAAAGCTTTGTTTAATCTGGAAATGCTTTACATACTCGAATTCCTATCAAACATGTTCATGTCCATTTGCTTCAACCTCATACAATGATAGTTTGAAGACATACCTTGAATGGTAAAACAGATGCACAACTCCATTTGCAATACATGTCAAACAATAACAAATCCCTTGTACTATTTACTCCACTTAATGCAACACAATGAAATACCTGGAAGTCGAACCTGAAGCTTCCTCCATGCTTGACTGTCCTTTAAATGTATGCTCTTCTACCTGGCACTCTTCGTGCATTTTTATGCTCCATTTAATAAAAACTGTCTTATGCCTTGCTCTCTTCTAAAATGAAAATCTGAAACAGTGCTCTTTGTTGAGGCATTATGTATGCCTGTTCACTATCACCATTATGAGATAGAACACTGCTGCTCCAAAACAAAAAAAATATGAAACAGCATTTAATGTGAACAGACTTAAAGCAACAAAACAATATTATGGCAGTGATATCAAATATTTCCAGAATAAACATGATCGTTTTCAGCTGAAACAAGTTCATCAAGTTTATTGTCCATCTGTAATTTTCATCTCATGCTTTGATTTGACTGTTATGAATGCATGATAAATTTGATTACTTCTTCAGTTGTATAGCTCAGAAGAGCATGATGATTGTATTTTCCTTCTCAGCCCACTTGTAATGTATAAGGGGCAGCATCCGAGCTCTACCCTTGTGGGAGCCCGTTTTTTCCCACATGCTTGGTCTTCAAAAGATAATCAGCTACATGACTTTTCCTATACCTACACAAGGAATCAAACAATGTTAGCATAAAAAAAATGTATGATGATGTTTTCTCTTTTCAGTTCATGTTTTTGTTCCTTCTTTTAGTTGATTCCATGCATTTCAAAGAGTGAATTATATATCTATTGGTAGAGCTTGTAGTATAACTTATATCCGGAGCTCTTAATTGACACCCCTCTCAATCTCTTGTAGGCACACTCAAAGCGGAAGTAGGACGAAGCAAGCAGCAACGTCTCAACCGAAGATGAAGAATCGGGCAATGATGGATGTCTTCTACTATCTGCTTTCTCATTTCTTTTTACCTTCAGCTATAGAATTTACTTTCCGCAATGAATGGAATTAGCTAAAACCACGGCTTGTGTGGATATGTAATTTCATTCTTTCATTTCCATTCTGAAAGAAAAGCATTAAAATGCAAAGTTGTACCATCATTTGTATTCTTGCAATCAAATGAACATATGTAATGTGAATCATTTCATGAAATAAATGAAAGCATTTTGTTATGCTTTATCATTTGTATATTCAGTTCTGTACTCCATTTGATTTTGCAAAAAACATGAGTAATACTTCTGAAATTCAGTTTTCTTAAAACACTTGCACAACTATCACTTGATAAATGATAAATAAGGTGCAAACAGCACTTAAGCATATGCAGAAATAACTGTATTTTCACTTTCAAATATAACAATATTTAAACCAGCTCCACCAATTGAGTTGTAGCGAAAAATTGGTAACAGTCCCCTCCTCTAACTCAATGATGTGCTCTATTCCTTTGTTAGGTGGCCTCCCAAGAGGCATGTTGCCAAATACCTTGCTTCACTTAGTGAGCAAAGCTTGAATGTCAGGTGGATATGAACGTTTCTACTCCTCTATAACCACAGGCATGACTATACACTCCACTGCCCACTCCACCTGGTCATGTCTAAAAGCCTCTCCATATGCTTACAAGAGACAACTCGAGGCCCTCCATTAGATATCCCTCTCAATACCACGTTCTTACCCTCTAATTTAAACTTCAGCTCTAAGGTCTGAAAATTAAGAGTAATCTCTCCTAGAGAACGTAACCATTGGATGCCCATCACTACATCTGTATCCCCAATACCAACCACATAGAGGTCATCCTTGAACTCGTGGTTACCCAACTGAATGCTAAGTTGTGGAATCATCCGAGTGCAATTAATGGTGAAGCCATCTGCAACCATCACTTTGAATCCATCAACCTCCTGTGTATGGAGTCCCCTACACACTACAAGCCCCTCATCAATAAAATTATGTGTAGTACCTAGGTCAATCAATGCTATCATCCGCTGCCCCTTAAGGACTCCTCTAACGCGTAAGGACTCATTCTTCTAAAAACTATATAGCTGGGCAAGTTTACACTCCTTTGATACCCCCTTTTCAACCTCTCCTTGTGGCTCTTCGTCCTCTTTTTCATCAAAATCTGATTGCTGGTCTGAACTTTTTGAGCCACTTTCCTCTGCTGAATAGTATTATATCTGATGTATTATAGCCCCTTTTGCACATACATGATCCTTAGACCACTTATCTCTACACGTGAAACATAGGCCCTTCTTTTTGAGGTCATTTAGTGTGTCTCCATCAAGCCTTGTGACTGATTTTTTCTGCTGTGAAGTGTCCTTAGTGAAAGGTCTCTTATCCTTTTTGTGCATAAAAGGTTTGGACTGAATTTTTGCTTTAGGGGCAGCCTACTCCATACTTCTTGCTTTTTTCATTGCCTCTTGCAAAGTTGGTGAGTCAAATGCCTTAATCCATCCCTTGAGTGGCTCCATAAGACCTTCACTAAATAAGACCACTAACCTCCTCTCTGAAATGCCTGTAACCATCACTGAAAGCCTCTGAAATTCTGCTATGTATGCCTCTACCATGCCATACTGCTTAAGCTGGACCAACTCTCTGAAATGAACCTCGGGGTCTTTTTTGTCAAATCTCTCAATGAGTCTAGTGGTAAACTCATCATACGTAGTAATAGACCAATGACCCAATGTAACTAGGCCATGGTACCACCACTCATGTGCTACCCCATCCAAATGTAACATGGCAAATTTAATTGCCTCCTCTGTCATAGGTCTAAGGGCTCAATAATTGTCAAGCTTCTATATCCAAGCCCTAGCTATGCAACTGTCACTCCCATCAAAGTGTGCAAGTGTAACCTTGCTAATGGCATGTTGTAAGTCTATCTGCACTGCTAGTCCTCTCTAATCATATCTATTTCCGTTTCCATTCCTCTTTCTCTTCTAGTCCAAGAATTCATTGTAGGATAGGTTCATCTTAATGAATTCAGGAAGAGTGTCATACTCAGTGTATCCATGCCTTAGGCTATCCACAAATGGTATAGAAGCATCAAGATTAGGTTGAGGTGCCTCCTTAGATAGGAAAGTGGGCCGAAAAGGCCTAGAAGAGATGTATGAATCAACTGTAGTTCGCTGTCCCCCATTACCATTCTGCTGATTTGAAGCACTATGTTCTTTTGTATGCATTGTGTTACCCTGTGGATTGTTATGAGTAGTTTGCACCACTACGTTTTGCCCAATCTTTCCCAACATGTGAGACATCATATCCATCATCATGTCAAATTTCCTCTCTAGCTTAGCTCTAGGACTCTAGGATCTTACTCTCCCTTTCCCTCTATCATTCATATTACCAAATGTTCTCTCCTCACCGTCATGATGATCTAGCTGCATTTTTGTATCCTGAGAAGACTCCCAATGAGCCTTAAGAACATCTGATAATGTCTGAACTTCCAAAATAGGTGGGGGCTGCCAATGACCTTTTCTAATCTCCCTTTGTCTGTACCTTTGTTCTCTTGCGCTCATAGAATGAAAGTGTTGTTTTCAAATGTTTACACAAGATGGCAGGAAGTATTTGGCTCTGATACCACTATAACAAGCACCTCTGTTTTTTTTGTTTTTTCCCACTGCTGATTCAAGGTTTTCTATGTTTGCTTTCTGAGTTTTGTTTGTTTGTTTGGAAATTCTCATATGCCATTCATGATGTAGAGAAGCCAAAGATATATATAACAGTTTGCAAGGAAATAATACAAGAAACTTGCTACGTGAAAAACAATCTTTCCCTTCAATAATCAGATATTTTCAATGACAAGAAAGTGCAGATTTACATTCATTCATAACAGAAAATAAAAACACTTTCAGACCTAGATTCAAGAAGATTGACAGCAGTATTTAGACTTCCAGTGAGCATCAACATGAGACAAAGATTTCGCTCTATGCTCCTTGCTTTCAGGCAACCCTAAATCGCTGCACCCAGCCTTCAATAAACATCAATAGACGCCAAACTCTAAGCAGATTACAAACTGTTGAATGAACACTGCAAGGCCGTCCCCCTTAGGAAATTCGATCTGCCATAGAAAATCATAAACACCACCAAAAACTGCAAATAACACTCTTTGGAATCGCCTTGATATTGGTCTTTCATTTAATCAACACCCATTTTGATTTGTCCATTCATCTCCGAGCAATGAGTCAAAAACCAGGTTCAAGTCCATGTCCAAAAACACCCAAAAACTTAATAAAATCACACCCAAAACTACATAAAGCCACACAAAACAGAAAGCGAGCTAAACACACCAAAAAACTCTTAAAAGTATTGATAAATCTTCATCTTTTCAATCACCAAATTGAACCTTGTGAAGCTCTTTTGATCTCAGCTGAAGAAACTTCTCAATATCTGATTAGCGTGGACATTTCACCACCAAAACCAGCCCATACGAAGAGGGTTTTTGTCCTCAGTTCGCAGCCCAAGCAACTTGGAAGCAATCCAGCAACATTTTGTTATGAACTATCAAAGCCGAGATATCAGAATGAGAGCCAAGACGAGAATATAAAGAACTAGGGCAATGGACTTCAAACTTTTCTTAATTCCACCCTAGAAACCAACGCCCTTCTCCTCTTTTAAATATTAAACATTTTAAAATCTCTTCTCCTTTCTCTAGGCTTCCATACATGAGGAGGAATATAATATTGATTAGTCTTTAAAAACAACTTAAGTTGTTCGACTAGGCACAAGGTACCTTTTTGAATGACCACACACCCCTCAACTTAAGTTTATAATATGACTTTATAAAACAACTTAAGTGGTTGAATTAAACAAATAACAAATACTGCAACCTTAGGCTCTCCAAAAATCAACTAATAAATAATACTGTTGTGTGTACACTGGCCTGGCCCCAACTCCCCCAAAGATAACTTACTATAAATAGTAAGTATATACCAAACACCCAAACTGAGCAAAACTGAAGACCATAGAAGAATACCGTGACCAACTAAAGATAGCAACATCATGACCGGCTACTGCTATAAATAGAAACCCCTCTAGAAACCCCAACACTGAACATCAATGTTGGCAACTAAGTCCCCTAACCACATCAACTAGCCTACGGGAACTTTGGAATAGACTAATTGAATCACTGCACTGCTCAAGAGCGAGAAGGGGACATTACATGTCTTGTTACATGTACATATTGACAAATGTTTCAATTTTGTGCACAGCTAAGTTCATTCCCCTAGCCTTCACCTACGCATACATACAAATCTTTCCATACATATATCCACATTTACACATACACTAATACATTCTCTAATTATCACGACATTTATGACTCTACACATACCCACTTATTCATTACCCATACAATCATAATTATTTTCCCACCTGGGGTCAAGTTCATGACCTCAAGATTCCATTCATTTACCCACATCCACACATATACCAATAAATCTTCCATTTATCATGACAATTATGACTCCACACATACCCAAATATTCAATTATGCATATAGCCACAACCATTTTCCCACCCAAGGTCATTTCCACTAGAGTCAACCACACTGTTGCAAACTTGACCTCTAACTTTACAAAATTCAAATTCAAATTTTGACTCGCAATTGCTTAATATTTTATTTCCTTGAGCCAACTTAACACACATTTGTGTGATTTGATGATATGTTCATGCATTTTAAGCACAGTTTATGAACTCATAGAGTACCTGGCAATGGTTTTCTGGCAAGCTTTGGTGCCAAACTTGCATGACTAGTTGGCAAGTCTGACACCAAGACTCACAAGATAGAAAAAAAAACATAGGGACTCACGCAAAAAACTACTTAAAATGCTGAAAAATTTTGGCCTACGCATGCTATGTGCCCTTCATTTTTGCAGACTTCCCAAGTTCCCATCATGTCCTCACAATGTTTTTACAAATGTTTTATGGATGTTTACAAACATTTATAGACATTTTTAAGATGCTTTATAAACGTTTTTTACAAATGTTTTAAGATTTGCAATTCATAAATTATAATGGCAACCCTACCTATAATGCAGATCAAAACCCTACCCATTTTGCATAAAAGTTGTGTTTTTTTAGGAATTTAAGTATTTTTTTTAAGTTGCCAAGTTTTTGTGGAGTCAAAAATGTTGGGTCTGCCAAGTTCAAATATGTGAACTATAAGTTAAAGGCATTCATTTGTAGTCATTTCACATCTCCCATTTCTCATTCATCCTCTCTCATCCTCTATAGAGCATTAAAGGAGCAATCAATAGTGAAACATTTGGATATGGTGCACTAAAATGAATAACGAATCTGCATACATCACTCAAGGAAGCTTCCTTGTTATTTTCAATCTTGTGTTTAAGTTTTCCAGGGGTTGAGCTAAGAGAACATGTCCCCTTGTGACACAACAGCAATCGCTTAAAGGTATTTCTAAATAGTAAATACTCAGTCATCAAATATCAGAAAAGAGCAGAGCAGACAAAAATCAATCAGGTGAATAGATGGGTCAAATCCCAACACAAAGATGAATCTGCACTTGTAAACTAGAGCCAGACCTGTGGAGTTGATCCCAGACAAATGTAGAAACCCTAGGTTTCCCTCTGACACTGCTCTGACTGATATTTTAAGTTTTTCTGACGTTTTTGAGTTTTTTTGTGTTTTTTTGCAATTTTTGGATTTTCAATGCATTTAATGAACAGTACGGCTTTGACAGAAAATTGAAATAAATTCAATAAAAATCCTAAGTCTTCAATTTGCTTGTGAAATATGATAATAAATGAAGGCGTATCCTTTATTAATCAAATGATTCCATATAACAATGATCTGACAACATGCAAGATAGAATATTGATTTTTATTGTAAAAAGAACCTGATTTCTGCTGGTACGGCTGAAGGTACAAAATGGTACGGCAGAAATTAATAACTCTCTTCTCCAGCTATCTGATGATTGCAATAGACTCCAGCAAGGTAGGCGCCAATTTTGATGCAACTATGAAGCAAGAATGGTAGGCGTTTCTCCCAATATGAATGAACACGTGCTTCTGCACAGGTACGGCCTGACAAGAAGGTACGGCCTGTCAGAAATCAGAATTAATTTGTACGGCCTCCTCAAAAAATGATGTCCAAGGCTCTGTGGATGATGCACCAAGAAGAATTGATGATCTCTGATATCAAACAACTGAAGAGAACTGAAGATGATGAATCTACTGAAGCTCTGTAGTTTTCTCTGAATAAGAAAACCTCTGTAGGCAATAAATCAAGTGATATTGCACACTCTCTGAATTGCTTTCCGTTGGAGATGGCTCGTTCCCCAAGGCAATCGAACACGAAACCCTAAAGTCTCAGGCTCAGACCAAAATTGATCAATATCAAACTCAATAATCTCATAATGGCTCACTTCCCAATGCAAAATCCTCAAATAAGCTCAAAAGTGCGATTTGCTTGAAAATAGGGTTTTAATGAAATATTCATATTTTAATATTTTCAATTCTCCATAGTTCTCCACTGAATATTTAAATCTTAATTAAATATCAAACTGGCCCCCTTTTCATGATGGCGCACCCCTCAAGGAAAAACACTTAAGTTATAATATTAAATTATAACTTTATATTATAAACGTTAATTAATTAATATTTAATCAATACGATCAAATATTAATATCTTCCTCGTTTCTAACCCGATGATGATCCGTCGATGCCGACGAACTCGAAGTGATTCCTAATACGCACACCATAGCGCTAAAATAGCAGTGGTCTGCTAAAAATAGCGAAGACCAGTCAATCCTCGCTGGTTGAGCTCGGTGACCCTCTATCCAGTCCATCGGCCTACGAGGGTCATGTGATAGGCCAATCCTGTCCTTTGAGAGATGTCACTGAGAAGGGACTGATCAATCCCTGCTGACTGAAGCTGAGCCAAGCTCCGAAGTGACCCTCTATCCAGTCCATCGGCCTACAAGGGTCATGTGATAGGCCAATCCTGTCCTCTGAGAGATGTCACTGAGAAGGGGACATGACAACAAAGCACAGATTCAGCGCAAGATTGGAGGTATTTCACTGACAGATAGATTGCATATTTTAAGGCAGAAAGAGTCAAAGTTTTGAATCTTCACCAAAAAGCATTTATTCTTCGGTCATTGAACTAAGTACCTTATCTTCCACCGAATTTACTTTCATACCTTGGCATTCAATTCAAAACACACTAGTCCACAGGTTTAGACCTGAGCTAATTTATGTTATTTGTATGCATTCCATTGGTTTACCCTAAATCACCCTGAAAGAGAGTTTATTTTCTTTTACAAATATATATTTCAAATCTCAATTTTTGAAATTCGAATTTATATATGAAATTCATGTTTAATATTACAATTTGTTTAATTTGCCAGAATTTTTGCAGAGTCAAATAACAGATTCAAAGTCTCAATACCATGCTCAAAAGTGACGCCTTGCCCAAGGAACTGCAGAATTGCAACTCCTTCTAACCAGCCAATAAGAACGGTGTTGAAAATGAAGATGAGATAGTTATAGACAGCAAACTTGTGTTTCTACTCTTCCGTTAAGCTTCTATGTTTTTCAAGTTTATTAAGCTTCAGTTTAGCAGTACGATCTTCACTCTTCCTCTGCTATATATGTGAAATCGAGTCCATCAAATTTGATATAATGATTAATTTTCATCAACTGGAGTTATCGTGTAAGTAGCATGAAATATAAGAAATGAAGTACTAAGAAATGTTGGTGATACCTGCAGCCACACTCGCTGAAAAAGAAGAGAGCCGAGCGTCATTGCAGGTCCTGTTATTGATGCTGATGGAGAAATAGGGCGAGCATTCTTCAACTGACGGGCAAACACCTTAATGGCACCAATATTGTAATCCATGAATCCTGCACAGCACCCTACTTAATCGAGTCCTTGAGAGCCTTCCGCATTGTTTTGGCGGGGGGCGAGGGGATCGTTAGATTCTATGAGTCATTACTAATTATTTGTTTTTACCAGTGTAAAGAGAAAATAGATAAATAAATAAAAGATGAGATAATAATAGTACAGAGCACAAACTAGTAAAATACAAGAAAATTAAAAAATTGTATGAACAATTTATGTAGGGGTGTAGCAGGTCAAAAATAATAAAAATTTGTAATCAAGAGTACATGGAAGAAAAAAAAAATCAAATATGAGTTTAACAATCTACAATCTTATGAAGGAAGTTATAAAACACCTACATCATTTTTAACCCCTTCATCACTATCAAACATATGGCTATTATAGCTTGTAATCACCACTACTATAGACTTTTGTTTAACTACAAGCTACGCAAAACACTCAAATTTAATTCCAAGGACAATTTATGACCTTTTTGGTGGCCCTCTACAACAGATCCATCGAAATTAAGGCAGGGTATAGACACTAGAACCTCGAGCATGCCCTTATTGTGAGAAACTAGAAAAAACTTTATTCACAAAACACAAGGCCGACCAAAAGGTTGTTAAAGTATCAATTTCCATAGTTATCTCACATAGCTTAATCATGATAACAGCTAATTCTTTCTCATCCAACCCAACACTTACCAAAATCGCCTAACCTTCCCTAACACCTTCATCCGATGTAGCAACTTTCAAGTCCTCATTTGTTTTTTCAAAGGAGGAGCAAAAGCTCCAACCACCTACTCACCTCCTCACAAGGAACTACATGTTCATGCTTATCACAAAAGTCTATACCCACAACAAAAAGATGAAAGTTCAACACAACTAGAGAAGTCAATCAACTACAGTATGTGCATATTTCTAGAATAAGATGTGGGTGATAGTTTGAGGATGTCAATTTGGATATCCATGTGTCACTCCATCTTTTCAATAAACCATGGAGAAAGAAGTTTGTTCTAATAGAGGATAGTAGTTATATAGAGACTACCCTATTAGGCACATTCCCAAGTTATTACGGTCCTCTTAAATAGTGTAGAGTCCTTATCAAACTTCTACACTCTTACTTCCATTAGTTGTTATTTTTCTGTTAAGTTAAAGACTTGGTCCTCTTCCTGTTTTCTTAGCAAAGTTAACAATTTCTCATATGTTTGTTTATAGTTCTTGAATAAGCAAACTCTCATAGACCCTATATAGGAGGATATTCTTGTGAAAGATCGAGCGACTAGATTTTTGCATGAAATTAAATTGAATATCAAATTTGTTTCTATTTTGTTATAAGCTCTATGTATGATTGTATTACAATAAAGAAGGATATTTCAGTTGCTTGATTTTCTAAGTTAGTAATCAAAAGGAGATACTATGGAATGCAGTAGCTCAAGCAAGGGCCACTTGAGGTCTACAAAACCCATGTTAGTTTAAATGATTAATTAGATTGTGAATTATAATTTATGAATCATAAGTTTCTAGTTTACATTACAAATGTTATATTGTAATTTCTAAATTGAATTATCTAATTTATATTGTGTTCAATTTGCTATTAAGTGATTAGTTGAATTAGGTTATGCTACAACATAAAAGAGTCACTAGTTACAATCCATGAATGATAAGTGCATGTAGCAGTTATAGTAACTAGCATTTGCTTACCATATTCTCTAATTAGGAGTTATTTTCAGTTAGGGAACTTTTAGATGAGTTTACTCTCTTTCAATCACCTATACTGAATTAATTAAGGAAGTATGTGATTCTCAATTGCATATATAGTTCTAGTATCATCTCAAGTTTATGATTCCATGGTTGACAATTTAATGAAGCACTCTTTAAAATAATGAACTACTTAATTTGGGGATTTGTAGGTTCGTTTAGTTGCATGTATGATTATCTACATCAATTAATTAGACATTATGGGAGCTCTATATTTTTGGTGTCATTGTTGGGGATATTGCTAAGTTCAAAATTTTTAATTATTTTTTAAATTTACTTTCATTTCTTACATAAATTAGGAAGTTTTCATTTACACCATTAGGACCAATACACTTACAAATCAACCAGGAACTATTTACTTTGATAGTGTGTAGGAGAAGCCATCTAAAACTTAAGATATTATTATATACAAATGCAGAGGGACACTTTGGAAAGATTTCTCCCCTACACCTATGAAGAATTTGAAGATATCGGTGCAAGCAAAAGACTAGTTGAGGGAATCAACAATATAGAACCACCCCTCACCAATACTTACTCGAGGCTTAGGGGGAACTCCCATAAGGCATCTTAACACTATAGCAGATGAAGTAGTGGACAATATAGCAGAATATGCTACATTTGAGTTTCCAATCACAAATTAAGAACAGGTTGCTTCTCTCAAGAGTATACCCCCCTCGGCCTTGCCAATTTTTTATGGATTGATTGCTGAAGACCCAGACACATTCTTGTCTAAATTTGGTGCCTTATGTAGAAGTTATGATTACACCACAAATTCTCATAGATTAAAACTCTTTCAAGCCACATTGAAATATGCTCATTTGTGATGGTTTATAGGGTTGGGAAGAAATACAGTACCTAGTTGGGAGACAATCAAAGCAAAGTTCTTGTAGAAGTATCAAGATTATTGCCAAGGAACAAACAAGAAGAGAGATGACATATTTAGGATGTCACAAAAGTAAGATGGACCACTTGAAGATTATGTAAAAATGTTTCAATTAGTATGAAGAAATCACACCAAAATAGACTTTCTCCAAAGTCACTAAAGCTAGTATTCCTATGAGGAGTAAATGAAGATTGCATGGATGCCTTAAACCTCATAGTAACAGGGGATATTTCTCAATTATAGGTTTTGAAGAAATCTGCCAAGTATGTAGGAATTATTCAAGGTCATATGTGAAGAAGACCAGGGTTGACAGAACCTTCTCTTCCACCAAAGCATCCACTGGTTTCTCTAAGGTGGAACTCAATAACCTTCTGTCCAACATGAAGGACATAATCAACCACCTAGCTACCAATTGGATACCTTACACATCAAAAAGAAATAAGAAGAAGTTATGGAAAAGGGGATCTCACACATAAACCATCTCAAACAACATTTAACAAAACAAAAATCAATGTGCAAAAATTTGCAATAAGATTATAACTCTTATATTCAACTTCTTCAGTGTAGTTTTTCCAAACTCTATAAATGCATACAAAACCCTCAGAAAATACGATTACAACAAATAACTCAGCCTCATAGACTAATATACAACAATTTAAATTATTCTCAAACTCATCTATGACAAGAAATTAACAAAACTACATCAAAACAACTCTTTCACTTCACATACAAATTCAACCCACAACTTGTAGTGGCAATCTTCAACTTGCAACTGTTCATGTCTTGCACAATAATCTTGAGACTTGAAATTGTTGTCTTCAAACCCTCATACCTACAACAAAAGTATTCCAACCTCCCTTGGAGAAAAATCTATGCCCTTTTCTTTCCACTCCCCATTTTGGCCTATAATAATGAATCCCCTATCCCCTGTCATGCCTTCCTCTTTGCCTATTTCAAATAAAAATGTAACTCCCGAGAAATGTAATGCCTCAAACCTTGAAAAAATCTCCAAATTCAAGAAATAAAATATTAAAAATTCATTTACAATCTCCAAAACAATGTCACTAAAGATTAGGCCAAGAAAAGTAGCCACTTCCTCACAAATAGGAGCCAAACTTAGCAAAAATCAGCAATTACACAACTTGGGCATCCAAATATTCCATGCTATAGTTAAGGGGATTTAATGAGTTGTCCCCACTTGTATTTCCCCAAAAAATCCACACCCATAATGTATTTTTTCTTTTTTGAACTTCAAAAACTCAAGATTTGCCTCCTAAACTATCTCCAACACCACAATTTTTGCAACAATAAAATAAGGCCAATTATTTAATTCCATATTTTGGCCTTAATGTCACATTTATTTCTCACACAAAATTATTAAAATAAAATTTAAATCACTCCTTTTTTTGGTTGATGTTGATCGCAGTTTCACCTAGGATGCTCTTGCATCAAGAAGTGAAAGCTGCTCTCAATGAATATTGTCCATATTGCCACCAAAAGAAGGTAAACTGCAATTACAAGAAGGTTATCAACATTTTTAGGGAGAAGTAGGGTAAACCTAAATTATGCACCTTGAAGGACGAGGAAGGAAAAGTATTTTATATTGCTCAGTGTAAGCCATGGCAACGTATGCCTCAAGATCCCTTATCTTACTATGTGTCATTTCCTAGGGGTAATGCCAAATAAAGGAGGTAAATGGAGGGTATGTGTAGATTATACGGATTTAAATGCAACAACAAGGAAGGATCACTTTCTTCTCCCTTTTAGTGATCAAGTGTTGGATTCATTAGTAGGTAAGAAATACTTCTCCTTCCTAGATGGATTCAATGGGTACAACTAGATAAAGATAGCTCCAAAAGACCAGGACAAAACCACCTTTATCTGCCCATGTGGTACATATGCTTATTTAGTTTTACCATTTGGATTGTGTAATGCACTAACAACATTTTAGAGAGCAGTCTTGAGCATATTCTCAAATTTCGCACATGATTCCATAGAAATTCATATGGATGATTTCACCACTTATGGGAACTCTTATGAGGAAGCATTAAATAATTTGGAGAAAGTCCTTCAAAGGTGTTAGGATCACAACCTCTCTTTAAATCATGAAAAATGCCTCATGATGATGACTGAAGGAGTGGTCTTGGGACACTTTACGTCCAGCAGGGGGATATAGGTGGATCCTAATAAATAAAGGTGATTTCTTCACTGCCTATTCCCCATAAGCAAAA
Organism: Sequoia sempervirens; assembly: GCA_007258455.2. Taxonomy (NCBI): domain Eukaryota; kingdom Viridiplantae; phylum Streptophyta; class Pinopsida; order Cupressales; family Cupressaceae; genus Sequoia; species Sequoia sempervirens. The sequence continues at coordinate 25,850 of VDFB02085094.1, read as the reverse complement.
AGATGTCAGGAGTTTCCATGGCCATGGAGGGTGCTACATGAGGTTTATCAAGGATTTTAGTAAAATAGTAGCCCAATTTTTTGTTCGTCTATCTAAAAACATTAAATTTGATTGGACCACTACCTACCAATATTCTTTTGAATCCCTCAAAACAACTCTTACAAAGACCCTTGTTTTGAGAGGCATTAACTAGACAATTCCTTTCCATATACATACAAATGCTTCTAATTTTTTTTATAGGTGTTGTGCTAGGACAAAAGAAATGAAATTTGGAGTATGCAATTTACTATATCAGTAAAAATCTTCAACCTGGTAAGCTTAACTACACAGTTACTGAGAAATATATGTTAGCAATGGTATACACCATTAACATGTTTAGAAATTATATCATTGGATATTCTATTTTTATTCATATAGAGCACACAACAATAAGATACTTGATGAACAAACCAGTGGTTGGTGGAAGGATTGTTAGATGGTTATTATTAATTTAGGAATTTGATATAACTATTGTGGAAAAACTAGGGAAAGCAAATGTAGTTGCCAATTTCCTTTCAAGGTTGTAAATCAAATCAATATAAGAAGTAGTGGATGATTCCTTTCTACATGTACATTTGTTTTCCCTCTCTATGTAAGCACCTTGGTATGTAGAAATATCTAATTAATTGGTTGCAGAAAGAACACCCCCACATCTCTCACCCAGAGAAAGGTTCCATCTGGTAGAACACAACTTCCCTTATTCATGGGTGGTTGGTTATCTCTTTTATACAGGGCCAAATAACACAATGAGATGTATCAAGGAGGATGGAGTATATGATATCCTTAAGGCTTTCTATGATGAGCCTTGTGGAGGCCACTTTGCAGCCAAGCAGAAAACTTTAAAGATCTTAACCATTGGGTACTACTAGTCTACACTTCATAAAGATGCAGTCAAATATATAAGGAGGTGTGATAGATGTCAAAGGATGGGTAGACTTACTAGGAGTGAGGTAACACCTCTCTAGCCATAATTAGTCATTGCACCATTTGACAAATGGGATTGGATTTTATTGGGACAATAACTCCCACATCTAATAATAAGGAATACATTGTAGTTTGTACTAATTATCTATCAAATTGGATGAAAGTTAAAGCACTGCTATTTTCCAAATTCCTTTATGAGGAAATCTTCACCAGGTATGGTGTGCCCAAAGAGATAGTCATAGACTAGAGACCTACATTTAATTTTGATCTATTCTCACCCCATATTGCCAAATTCCTTTATGAGGAAATCTTCATTAGGTATGGTGTCCCTAAAGAGATAGCCATAGATAGGGATCTATGTTTACTTCTGATTTGAATGACAAGTTAGTTAAGGAGTACAAAATCAGGCATCAAAAATCAATCCCCTACCATCCATAGACCAACAGGCAAGTAGAAGTCACAAACAAAGAGATAGAAGCTATACTAACAAAGACAAATCAATTACATCAGAAGGATTGGGAAGCAAGACTACTTGAAGCTATCTAGACATATAGGACAACCTGGAAGACCACAATAGGGTTCACACCATATGAATTGGTGTATGGGAAAATTTTGTTCTTTCAATTGTGTTTGAGCATAAAACACTTTGACCAATAGTAGAGCTTGGCATGGACATATCTAAAGCTCAAAAGGAAAGATTACACAATCTCAATGCTTTGGATGAAATAACGATGGAAGCAATCCACCATATAGAAATTATGCAGAAGCAAAGAATCAAATGGCATGACTAGTTTATTACAATTGAAGGAATTTAATGAAGGTGATTGGACATTGCTTTATGCTTCATGATATAAAGAACACAAAGGAAAATTGTAAACATGATGGCTTGGACCCCATGAAATTAAACATGTTTTTTCAGAATGGAGTGGTTCAATGAACTACCATAGATTTAGTTAGATTCTCATTATCGGTCAATAGACACATACTCAAGCTTTACAAAAAGCCATTGCAAAAAGAGGAGTTTTTACATGATCTACAACAACATTTCATACAATATACCAATAAAAAATTGCATGCAATACACAAAGACACTTGGCCAAAACATCAAGTAATACACTTGTAGATGAGCGAACCAACTCACCTACTAATGCACACCAGGTATAAATTCCTACAATAAACCTATCACATGCAAACACATGCACTATGTACCATCACCAACATATATTTTTGGACGTGCATAACATAGTTCATGGGACCTATAACACTTATCTTCAGTTCACCACTGTTATACCAACAACCACTAATACTTGTCATTATATATCACCTCTGTCATTTCGACATGCAACAACTCCACTCCACCATGTATATCATGCAGAATCACATCCCATCAATTTATCTCTTGGCTCACTAACTACACAATCTCTTTCACATGTATTTTGAGAAAGGATCTTGCTTTTGATTGGAACCAAGAGTATCAATAAGCTTATTACACCTTAAGAAATGTGTAGTTAACCCACCTATTTTCATACTTGTAATGCATGGTCACTCTCTCTTGTTATACACTTCCACCACTAACCATGATATAGGTTCCTTACACAAAAATATGATGAGAACTAGAATGTGTAGCTCATATCTCTCACCACTTATAGATTATGAAAATAATATAATTTGGTTGAAAGATAATGCATAGTTGGAGTGTATGGTTCTCAAAAATAACATCATTATATGTTACATGTTGAAACCCATGTTAGTATTAAAAATGACCTACTCAAGTATCTATTATCTAATAGGTCATATTACTTGATGGATTATGTTTCTTAATAAAATTGACCTTCCATTTTTTTCACAAAAAGTGATAAAGGGACATGTAATAGTTGAACAATTAGTTGAGGCACCATTTTTGTCTTCCTTTGCCATGCTTCTTGATTTTTAAGTTGAGAATATTCTCATAGCTAACAAGTTCAACATTGGGAAGTATATTTTGTTGGACTCCATTGTCAAATTGGTTTAGATGGTGGGTTCATCTTCATACCTCTTGGAAAATAATTCCACTTTATTTTTCTCTAAATTTCTATTTTACAAATAATACTATAGAAAATAAAACACTCTTTACTAAATTAAAAGTGGTCTAAGAACTTGAAATTTAATCCATTAGCATACATAGTTTCTGTCAATTAGTTATTTGAAAAATCACTAGCTCTAGTCAAGCTAAAGGTGGTTCATTTTTTGCCTACCATAATCTAGCCATTTCTCTTCTCATAAACTTCTCCTTTTACTTAATTGTTGCAGTGCCTCACAAAGATAATCGACACATGGATATTGTATCTGGTGTCACATCTATTCTCTTGCTTATTGAATAAAATGGGCTTTCCCTCTACATTCATAACCTAACTTAGCTTGCTATTTCACAAGATTATCAAATTTCTCTTTCTTGTAATGCTATTGTGGATGTTGAATTGTGCACTAATATCTATGCATATATTGACATGGGATTTCTACCGACTAACACAACCAAAAGCATTTGCACTTGCATTCACATGTATAAAAAATTAAATATGTCCCCCTCTTTGAATTCCTTCATCATTGTGGCTTAATGGGTTTCTACTTAGATGTTTGAATAAAGATGAGACACCTATTATCTTCTAGGTATCTAATGTGGGATCATGTGGTAATCACTTTAATGGATGAGCCTTGGTTTGAAAACTTTCACACATTCAAGGTATTACAAACAAAAAATGGAAAAAAAATCACATTAATTCATTAAGAGATGTCATACTTGCTAGCAAAATAGTAACCTTATATGTGCCCCCACTTAAGAAATTCTACCATTAAACCTTCACATGGCCTTTCTTGTTAGGGATATGATCACAAAGCAATATACAATAAAATAAATGTAGAAATAAAAACACAGAGACACAAATATATGTGGTTCACCCAATATGGGCTATATTCACAATCAAACAACTAGTCCTTCCTTTATTCTATCTAGAAAAATGAAAGGATACAACTTACAACACATCTGTTGTAACTTCCTATTCTCTGTCACTCCCTCTCACACCCCTCACACTAAAATGAGCTCCATAACCAATAAGATCAAGATCCATAACCAAAATTTATCAATTTAGGGACCAATACAATATAATTTTTTCCTTGCTTTTTCCAAGGGTCAATCCTCCATCATTACAATGATAAATTATTTCACAAATTGATTTGAGGCGAACCACATAAAATACTACCACTATCATTGACATTTGTGACTTTCTCACTTCAAAGGTCATCACTTATTTTTGTATACCATCAACATTTATTTCTAACAATTGCTCCTTCAAGAAAAAAATGTCAAAAAGCTTCTATGCATCTCAAGCTTCAACACAAGTTTCCAATGCCATATTACCCCTAATTGAATGGCCTAGCAAAGACAAGTAACATAACAATAGACCAGAACTTTGAAAACTTGTGGACAATATGAAAAAACCAATAATTTAAAGCTTCCCCTCACTCTTTGGGCATATTACACTAATCTTTGAACATCTATTAGCCATACACCTTATTCATTAATACATGGGGCTAATATAGTCATACCCTTGGAACTTGAAATCCCTTCCTTACAAGTATCTTTTTATCTGTTAATTAACAACAACACATATACAAGAAAGTTGCTTGAAAGAATAGGACACATTAGACAAAGAGTTGCAAATACCCTTGAGCACATTTGTGTTTATTATAAAAATATCACACATCTAGAAATTTCTAGGTAGGTGATCTTGTTTTAAAGAAGAATAAAAAATAGAAATACAAAAAAAGAGTAAAAAATAAATAACCAAAATCTTATGTAATTACTATGGTATATGGTGCAAATCCAAAGAAGCAAAACAAGAGAGGTTTAAGTGAAAGTGGTTAAAACCCCCCAACTACTACCTTTGGATAGGGAAGCCTCGTCCTTTTGTTCATCTTCCTTTCTAGATTTGACAGTCACCTACTTATTTTCATCCATTCTACTCTTCATTCTCATCCCTCTCTTCCCTCTACTCCAACACTTTATGAGACAACCTATACATAACCTTTTAAACCAAAATCATAGCACTTAAGCTTCCTACATCATCATTAAGATGTTAACCTTGAGTGGTCTAAAGCAAAAGCTTACTTTCTATGAAACCCTAAACCTTGAACCTTCTTTTCCTAGTAAAGAACCTTCTATGTGTTCAACCATGTGACAATTTTCTTTTCTCCTTCTCCCTACTGCTTGGGTTGCTTCATTGAAGCAACCAAAGCAGCACAGAGAAGAGGAGGAAGAAAAATTATAGGCAACACTCCTCATTTTCGTTTCTGGTGTTCGAAGAAATAACTTTATCATAGCTGTCGTCGACAATAAAACTAATAATACGACTTGTAAGTTACGAGAACTGAGATTTATAAGGGTGAGTGGGGATTTTTAAAGGAGCTTTTAATTGAAATTAGGGTTTTTCATCATCGTTGGCCATAGATTGTACTCTGCAATAATTATGACACTCTGAACTAAAATCCTTACAAATCCGCTTCGAATTAATGACACTACATGAAATAATTTTTTATTAAAGATAATTTAAATACTTCTTATATATTTCCAATACAAAAAGACCTACAATTAAAATAACCATTTAACACAACCAGCTAGTAAAAACACCTAAACAAACTATTGAATCAGACACATTTAAAAATATTCTTATTAACCAAAAACTGCACCAAATAAAAAAAATTAAATACTTAGACCAATAAAATTATTTATTTGTTTCTTAGTTTAAGGGCTTCTTAAAACTATTTTGAAATATTATGATCCGACTTGACGAGGTGCGCATGGATAGTAAATGAGCGGAAGTCTAATCCTTTTTTTCCATCATGGAAAGTAGTTCATGAAATTGTGAGCATCTATTACTGATAGAATTGTCAAAATTTGATGTTATTTCCCGACAATGCACAGTGGATGTTCTCACAAATTACAAATAGATATTAAACGTGAAAAAAATTTTAAGACCGATCGGTTCTTGGCGACGATGTCTTCATGATATCCAGCGCAATGCCACGCAAAACCATTTCCAGCTAGTGGAAGGTAAATTTGGGTACCCTTTTGTTAGTTTTTAAAAATTGGCAATGCCCACGTTCAACAAATGCAGATTTAAGCTATTCCTATTATCTTATACTTGTTTATCTCGTAATTAAGGGTTTTGGAAAACTGAGATTCGGGAAGGCAGCTCTAGAATTTGTTCTCATATAACTTGGCGTTCTGTATATGTAACACACGCAACTTGGTTTCCCTTGTAATAACAGTGAGGTGCAAGTTTCAGGGCATGCCAACAACCTGTTATATAGTTATTAGTAACCCTATGTTTACAGAGTAGGTTTAGGGCGAATGGGTCTTGAACGGGTATGAATATCAATTGAGGAGGTTGCAAATTACAATTTGTTTTCTTGAATTAAAATGGGAAAACCTGGATTGGGTAAAATGGGCAATCAGTTCCGTATATTGCTCAACCTGGGGTTTATTTTGCTTTTGTTTGTCTTTCTGTCGGATCGTATAAATATTTTAAAATTCCCCCTTTACCTCAGTGGACATTCTCCTAGAGCTTCTTATCGGTGGAGTTTGGCACAGTTTGAATCTGAAATTGGGTCAAAAAGAGCAGACAATCGGGTGTTTGGTAGAAAAAATATAGCTTTGGCTGAGGCTAGAGATGCAATTTCAGGAAGAGACCACCATCAATTCTCAAGAGTGCAGAATAATAATATTTCAGGAGCTACTGTTGGGAATCTGTCTGTAAGGCGCCAGAGTTTCAGGAGAACACTTGTGGAAAACTCAACAAAATCAGACATTGTAGGGGTCGGGGAATTGGACGGTGTTGATAGCTTTTCATCCTGTGCGGGATTGGAAGAACACATTGGGTATGCGAATCGGTGTGAATTTATCGAAGCCCACAAGCAATGCACTTCTGGAGGAGTTATTGAGTACACAACATTCTTCTACTGCACGTGCAAGAACTGGCCACTGTTTGGTTATGCTGTCTTAGGTCTTTGGTTGGTGGCACTATTCTATATGCTGGGTAACACAGCAGCAGATTACTTTTGTTGTTCTCTAGAGAAGTTGTCTGAACTCTTGAAATTACCACCGACAGTTGCTGGAGTGACTCTTCTTCCTCTTGGGAATGGAGCTCCCGATGTGTTTGCAAGTATTGCTGCTTTCATCGGAGCTGATGCTGGTGAAGTGGGACTTAATAGTGTTTTAGGAGGTGCCATTTTTGTTACCTGCATTGTGGCTGGATCAGTTGCTTTATATGTTGCAGGTTCACATGTACAGATTGATCGCCGATGCTTTGTGCGTGATGTCTGCTTCTTTCTCTTCACGCTTACTTCTCTTTGTCTTATTCTAATTGTTGGAAAAGTTAATTTGTGGGGAGCAATAGCTTTCCTGTCAATATATATTATGTATGCATGCACCGTTGGGGCAAATGAATTTTCAAAGAAGAAAGCCCAAAAATTAAAGAGTTCAATGACACCTATGCATCCTGTTCTTGGAAGTAGTTTTTCTCTTGGCGCCGAAGATGAAGATGATTCTATGTATAGTCCTCTCTTGGATTTAGAGTCAACTACAGGTTTTGCTGCTGATCATGCCCGTTTTGAGACTACGTTGCCTCAGTGGATGTGGGCCTCAAATGTTGCCATATACTCAAACCAGACAACGGCAAAAACGGTAGAGGATACTAGGCCTTTGTGGGGTTGGAGTGAGGACAGTGAAAATAATCAGTCAAGGTGCTCGTTACTTCGCCTTTTAATGTGTCTTGTGGATTGGCCATTGACATTGCCAAGGCAATTGACCATCCCTATTGTTGAAAATGACCGCTGGTCAAAAAGTGTTGCAGTTATAAGTGTGATACTTGCACCAATCCTGTTGTCTCTGTTGTGGAATGCACAGGAAACTAAGCCATTTGGTATTGGTAAACTAGCATATGCTGCAGCAGGAATTTCGGGTGCTATATTTGGAAGCTTGGCATATTTTAAAACAAACGCAGATCACCCTCCTCGTACATATTTGTTTCCGTGGGTTGCAGGAGATTTTATTATGAGCATAGTGTGGTTTTACATCATTGCAAATGAGCTGGTGGCTTTGTTAGTTTCCTTTGGTGTAATTTTCGAAATAAATCCATCAATCCTGGGCTTGACTGTGTTGGCCTGGGGTAATTCTATGGGTGATTTGATGTCTGATATTGCTTTGGCATTGAATGGAGGTGATGGAGTACAAATTGCTTTGTCAGGATGCTATGCAGGTCCTATGTTTAATACACTAGCTGGATTAGGAATTTCTTTGTTGCTGGGATCCTGGTCTGCACAACCTGCCGCTTATATACTTCCAAAAGATACCAGTTTGTTTTACACATTAGGTTTTCTTATGACTGGGCTTGTGTTTGCTCTGATTGCGTTGCCATTGAATGACATGCGGCCAAGCAAGTTGTTAGGGATTGGCCTTTTAACTCTATACTCTTCCTTCCTTATACTCAGATTGAGCAACGCTCTTGGGCTTTTCACTATTTCTGGTTTATATTAACATTTATTGTTCATGTTCCAGTTGTAAAGGATGGCAATTCAAGTAAGTGTAACTTAGTTTCGTTAAGAAAATTGTAATAATTTTGTGTGTTTTTATTTCCTGCCCCTGAGCAGTATCCATGTATGACTAGCTTCTTTCTATCAATGATATGAAGGTATGATGGTTTTGTAAGCCGAGCATTGTTTTCTCTTGATAATGAGCAAGAAAGAACATTTTTTCAGTATTCTTTGAGTTCTTAAGCAACATAAAATGTGTTTTCGGTGAGTTGCTAATTATGCAAATAGGCATTCTCATTGAGGGAAAGTTTTTGCATCAGGTACATCTACAGTAAAGAATCTGTAGTGGAGTATGGGAGGACTTATATTGAAACAATATTAGCCATTGACTTTTTATAAACTAATCTCATCCATAGGAGGATGGTTTGCATCAGGTACAACTACGATAAAGAATATATAGTGGAGGGTGGGAGGACTACCATTGAAACAATATTAACCATTGGTTTTTATAAAATAACTGCATCCATAGGATTCCAAAAATATGTTAGATCTACCTCAAACATTCAGTGTCCCTGATCTTGTGTACAATTCACCTCTAATTTTTGCTTTCCTCAGATTTGAGTAACAATATTAGCCATTGGTTTTTATAAAATAATCTCATCCACAGTAGGATGGTTTACATCAGGTACATCTACAATAAAGAATCTATAGTGGAGGATGGGAGGACTACCATTGAAACAATATTAGCCATTTGTTTTTATAAAATAATCGCATCCACAGGATTCGAAAAATCAACATTTTAGATCTACCTCAATTTTCCAGTGTCCCTGATCGTGTGTCCAATTCACCACTAATTTTTGCTTTCCTCAGATTTGGGAAAAATTGCATTAAATTTAACCACAGATTGAAAAATTAAAATAAATTTAACCCTCTGAACATTTTCTTTCACCTGGATGGAAAATTGAATTTCCATTTTAAGCAGTGTTAAAATGAGACTTGTTGCAGATGCTCTGACTGCAGTTTAGGATCTGATTGGATAAAATTTGGTCGGAGTGAGATTCAGGTTGCATATTTTGCAGTGAGCTGCTTTCTCTGCTTTGGATCATGCATAGAAGATTTAACTCCAATCGTGAGTAGGAATGAGGGCACCAATAATGAGGATCACTCTACTTCGCATAATTCCAGGGTCTCTTCAGATACTTTGTTTTATTTAGCTTTTGTGCACTCAAATCAGCTCTGGACTCGGATTGTTGGAAGGGTTCTAGTGCATTTTCATTTTTTAGTTTGATTCGGAATTGGAGACCACTGGGTTGAGTACATGAAGGTGATGAGGCTGGTGATGTTGGTGTAGGTGGTCTGGACTGACAAAATGCTAGACCCACTCAAATTTTTGGCTCTGCTGGGCATCAGGAATATCCTGGATGATGTTTCAAGCTTTAGAAATTTCAAGTTACGGGGTTTTCATCCAATCCATGCTATTTTGTTGGAGTCTTGTGTGATTGACAAGGACAATCAGAGAGAATTGTGGCATTGAACTTGGGAAATACTTGTGTTGGGGCACCTGGACTGAGAAGCAAGCTGGATGGGGCTGCAGGCTGACGTGGGGCTACCATAGAGCTGACATTGGTTATTGCTCAGTTAGTGGGGACTGTACCAAAGACTAATGGACCTCTGCCCAATTCTCTTTAGTGTTAAATAATAGGGAGATTGCCGATCCTTTAAAAAGGAAGGCGAAGAAAGAGAGGCACAAAGAACAAGAGTGGAGGAGAGAGAGCTCAAAGTCAACAACTCTTTTGAAAAGATTTACTATTAAAAAGTTATATTTTTAATGACTTGTTTTTTTGGAAGATTATAACTTAATTTATGACAAATTATTAAATGAAAGTAGAACACATTGATCTCTATGGTAAATTTCCCTTGCCAAGTATCTGCTCACTGGGAAAATTCGATGTTTCAAGCAGGTGCACTATTCCAGTTTTCAAATTCACTTTTCACTATGCCTCCAGTGCATTTTCCATTTTTTGACAAGAAAAAGAGGGTTTTCCAGCTTCACAATGCCACTGCTTATACTTGCCGATGCAGACACGATAATATAGTTGATCGATGGCTTGAGAAAGTGGCAAAGAGCAAGCCACCTACTGTCTGTTTAAAAATATATAAACTGTATTTAATCACACTCAATACATTTGGTATGCAAAGTCATATCTCATGCAAGAGACATCTCTATGAGTGTTATCTATTTAAAGATCTTTGGATCTATTTATTTGACATATAAAACAGATTTATTCAAGCTTTTCAATTTTAACTATCGGTATTAGATCCTTGCAACATTGATTGTAGGGATCATTGCTGAATCTTAAAATTTAGAGCAGATTGCAGAGATCATTGCTGAATTTTAAAAGTCAAAAGATTGCAACATTGATTGTAGGGATCATTGCTGAATCTTAAAATTTAGAGCAGATTGCAGAGATCATTGCTGAATTTTAAAAGTCAAAAGATTGCAGCATTGATTGCAGAGATCATTGCTAAATATTAAAGGAAAAATTGCACCATTGATCTCAAAAATCGTTACAAAATTTAAAAGATAATTTTGATCATAGAGGTCATTCAAAGACATTAGATTTCCACAGTCCATATCTGTAAGTTTGTTTCTTTTGGATTCTGTGTATTTGTTTTTGTGTCATAAACAGTTTAATCCAGAAGCAACAAACTCATAGAGATCATTGCAAATGGTGTATAATTTATTGAGTGCCATTTATATTAAGTTGACTGTGCTGATAATTATTGGGAATGGCACCATCAAATGGAAAATATTTTTGTTTTGTCAGAACTTACCTCTATTGTCAATGGAACTAAAATAAGACATCCCACAAATGTTTGACTACAAGAAGAATTTGACAAAAAATCATGCCAAGCATTGGCTTTGATAAACTTGTCTATTGGTGGTACATTGATAGAAAATGTGCAGAATGCAACTACACCAAAGAAAACTCAGGATGCAATCACTACAATCTTCAATCACAAGAATGATGTGAGGAAACACATGCTTCAAACTCAATTAGATAATCTTGGAATTGATGGATCAATAACTGAGCATTTAACAAAAATCAAGGGTATTTTAAATCATCTGATGTAGACAAGACTATAGCTGATAAAGAGATCATCTTCATAACTCTTAATAGTTTTGCCAAAATTATTTGAAAATTTCAGAACTACTCTTACATTGAGTGGAAAATTGACAACCCTAAAATTCAATGATCTAGAGGGCCAACATGAAGAAATGTTTAATAAAGATAATGAAGTTGAATTAACAAATGCTTTTGCCTCTAAGTTCAAGGGCAAGAAGCCTCAACAATAAATACATTCTATTATGGATAGTGATGAACAAAGAAAAGAAAGGGTTTGCTACTATTTCAATCATCTCAATCATTTTGAAGAGCAATGTTTTAAAAAGAGGAAAGACAAGAATAAAATTAAGCAAAGAAGTATTATGGTTGATGGAGATATTGAAGACGATGAAAGTCATAGACTATTTACAGTAGATGTCTCTAAATATATTTAAGATGATGATGGTTGGATTATTGATTCAGATCAAGAGACATTGTTACAGTGGGAGATTAACAATTACATGTTGAAGGAGTTGGCGAGGCTCCTCTAGATGTTCGAACCCAAGGTAAAACAAATATTGATAATGTTTTATTTGTTCTAGGATTAAAGATTTATTTATTTATTTATTATCATCTCAAATAGTCAAATCATTGTAAAAAATATGAAAGTTATTTTTGAAAAAAACAATTTGTGAGGTGTTTGATAGGGAGGGAAAATTAATATGTGGTGAATATATGAAAGGAGGCCTATTTTATTTAAGGACAAACTCCTCTCAAGCCTTAGTGTAAAGTGTTGCTTCAAGAAATTCTATGGCATGAGAGGTGTAATGCTCTTCTTGTTTGCAACCTTGAGGTGTTGGATCTCAGCATTATTTTTCAACTATGTATTAGGGGATGCATAGGTTGTGCTTGTGCTTGTTGCTTTGGGTGTTTATCGATGGTTCAACTTCACTGTTTTCATTATGGCTTATGCTCTTACTCTATTTGGTGTGTTTGGACCACCCACATGTTTTAAGATGTGGTTCCTTGACATGTTAGTTGTTGGTGTTATGTATGCCTATGCAACGCTTACATGCCCGATTTATCATTATGCTTCAATTAAGTGATATACATATTATATTTATTATGTGATTAAATGTTATCTTGAATTGATGATATATAAATGTGTTGATTTATTTTATATGATGTACCTTGTTGGGTGTTTATGCTATGCTTCAACTATTTATATATTAAGCAGGTACACTTGTTAGTTGTGTTGAGTGGTTATGGGTACATGGTTATTTCTCCACTTGACTACATAGGTTTGAGTTATTCTCCAATGGTGGTTAGTTCAAAGATGTCTGGGCCTCTCGTTCTGTTATTTCTTGATTGTACTTGAATCAAGTATGGAATGTGTCATGTGTTTGCCCTATGTGAACTCAGATTCGAATTAGAGGCGATTCTTAAATTCGTTTATGTTGTGAGTTACCAATAATTTCCTGCTTTAATGTGTTTGCTTTTGTAAATGAAATATTAAGGAATGAAATGATTGCTTTTATCATTTAGCGAAATAAATTCTATGTTTTGGAAAAAGGGGAAAAATAAAAACAAAAGTTAAGATTTAAATTTTGGAAATTTCTTGGGTTGTGAATGTGTATAAATTCGGTTTAATCATCTTGATTAAATGATTGCAAAATAATGAATGTTAAATTCTTTATTTTGTTAAATGAAAAATTTGAGAAATTATTAATAAAGAAAATAGGAAATGGAAAAAGGATTCAAAAAGGAAATGGAAGTCTTTTATTTCATTATTCATTTTGTGAAGAAAATTGCTCCAAAACCCTCTTTTGAGAAAAAATGAATTTTGAGAGGTTTTGAGCAAATTAAATTGTGAAAGCTTGGATGATGGATTGGATTGGGATTGCTAAAAGATTGCTTGGGTGTGTGTTTTCTCAACCTCTCCAAACTGGTAAAATTTGCAAGTTCTCATTGGTTTTGTGTGGTTTGAATTTGAGGTAAATCTTCATCCTCTCCTTGTTTTTGGTTGTGATTCTTTCCTTGGATGCCATGCTCACCCTTAAGGGAGCATTCGACTTCCCTTTTAGTTTCAAATTTGAAAGAAATAGAGTAGTTTTAGTTTAATCTAATTTAATTTACTTTGAAAAACTCTATTTTGTGTCTTCATTGGGAAAAGATTTCCAAAATCATTGAAATTTGAAATTGACCTCCAAAGTGTTGTTGGGCATATTTAGAACCAAAGGGTATTTTTAGAAACTAGAAATTTAAATTTTGAAGCTTTTCTTCAATGGTGGATTTGATTATTTTTATGGTTTTTTTGTGACGAATTTTTTAGAAAATTTGAAGTTATGAATGATCTAGAATGAATTTTAATGCGGGAAAAGGGAAAAGAAGTTTCCTTATTTATTTTTTATTTAGAACCAAAGGGTATTTTTAGAAATTTGAAATTTAAAATTAAAATTTTAAGCATTCTTTAATAGTGGATTTGGAATGTTAAATATTTTATAAAATTTGAATTTCTGATTGATTTTGGATGAATTTTGATGTGGGATAAAAAGTCTCCTTATTTATTTTTGATTTATAAATTGTTGGGGTTCAAAGATCTCGGGAAGAGCTCCAAGATCATGAATCAATTGGCAAAGGTTTGCTTTAATTAGTTTCATTATTGATATGCTGTAAAATTTAATTTGAAGAACATGAGTCATGTTTCATATTGTCATATAATTTTAGACATCCTTAAATGGGTGGATTGTATTAGTATCATGGATACTTTAACGTGTTTTGATGTTGGATTCAAACACAAATTTCAACTTCTCATTGGAATATAAAGTCAATTTTATTGTTATTTTAGTAGTGATGAATAGTCAATTTTATTGTTATTTTAGGTGTGCACCAAGTGTGGCCGAAGGCATTTCCAGTGAAGCCGATTTTTTTTGGGACTCCCTATTCATGGTAATTTTGGCAAATGTTTGACATGTAGTTGCATGAATTTTTTTGGAAAGCTTTGTTCGACAAGGACTTTGCAACTTAGATCTCTTATCCTCTTTTGAAGCCATGTTTTCTATAACTTTTAAAGGTTGTTATAATTGCGAATTTTCTACGAAATAAAAATACGAAAGATCTTTTCCCATGGTTTTTTACTGGTGTATTTTTACTAGGTTTTCCACATAAATACTATGTTAAATTTGTGCTTATTTGTTTTTCTTTGTTTATTCTACACTGTAAATTTTCTTGCACTTCTAGTATTATTGCAATGTGGATAAATGACCTTATTGAACACTTGGATTTGGGTTTAAAGTTAATCCTAAGTTAGAAAACATGTTTATTTTGGAGTCTTAGCTCTCTTTTATTTGTGTATAGTGTCATTGAGAACTACCTCATCGAGGGATCGTTAAGGGTTCTGTGAGTAGTCTTGACAGGGTTACGAAGTGTGGAACACCTTTCCCCTTCACCCCTAGTGCCTTTGGCCTTGTGTGGGAGTCCCTTATGGTGTCCCTATCCCTTGGGAGTGTTCTCCTTTGTGGGCTTATGTGAGGTGAGATTGGGTGTCTAGGATCTTCTTGGTTCCTCGATCATTTTTTTTCCATCTTGGAGATTGTTTCTTGTCGGGGTTGGTTTCTTGTAGTTCCTAAGTGTTTGGCATGTCCTAGGTACCAAACCATAGCTTGGGTTTTCTCATTGGCTAGGACTCCAATGCTAGAACATGACTATAGTGCTTGGGAAGGACTATGGTGCTTAGTAGGGACTCCATTGTTAGAGTGGGACTTCAGTACTAAACTTAGACACTTGAGCACTCATGTTAGTGTCCTTTGTGGGTGCTAGTGTCCTCTCTAGGCACTAATGTCCTTTGGTGCCCTATTTTGTCATTCCAATTGTTCAAGTGGTTGTACATCCTATTTAGGCAACCCCCTGTTAAGGTTCTCTTGTGTTTATATGTTGTCTAAGGTTTTGGTTGGGTGGATTGGAGCTGAATGTGCCCTCATCCTACTCCTTGTTTTAGAAAAAAAGATGCTTACATCATCTAGTGAAGGTGTGGTAACTCCTAGCTGTTCCACCATCTATGTGGGTTTCTATGGGTGTGGTTAGATTTCCTAAACATTTCTTGGGCATGGATTAGAGGTCGATGATTCCCTTATCCTACCCTTGTGTTGTGTTGTGAGAGAACACAATTGTGGGTCAGTACTTGATCATCGTTAAGCTTTTATCTCCCCTCGTAAATTTATCGTGGTGACATCATCCAACAATTGATAAGTCTTCCATTGGTGCCAACTTTCTTGTAGCAATGGTGAGATCTTTTGTATGGCTAGTGCCCTTGTGCCAATGTGTTAACATGACACTTGTGTGCATGTTGTTGTGTGAGTGTGACATGTTGTTGTCGTATCTTGTGTTTGTTTAAAAAAGGTTGTTCTAGCAAATTTTGTTCTAGGTGTGTTGGATTTTTGGCCATGTCAACCTTGAATCACTAAAGTAAATGTTCAATCAAAATATAGTATATGGTCTTCTACCCATCACTATAGAGAAGTGTTTTTGCAAAGCTTGTGTCATGGGGAAACAACATAAAGAAAAAATTTCTTTTGGAAAAGGCTAGAGAGCCTCCAAGAAGTTGGAGATAGTTCATTTTGATTGTTGTGGACCTATGAAGACAATTTATGTAGGAAAATCTTGATATTTCATGACATTCATTGATGAATTCACTCGAAAAGTTTGGGTTTATTTTTTGAAGAACAATTTGAAGTATTTGACGTTTTCAAAGAATTTGTATATCAAGTTGAGAATGAAAGTGATAAAAAATATAAAATGCTAAGATCAAATAATGTGGGGGAGTATACTTCAGATGAAATTATCCTTTTTTGTAAACAAAAAGGAATTAAGAGGCAATTCTCATCTCCATATACTCCACAACAAAATGAAGTAGCTAAAAGAATGAATATAACACTTCAAGAGAAAGCCAAATTCATGCTCAAGGCTTGTAATATTGATGAAAAATTGTGGGGAGAAGCAATTCATACAACACATTTGATCAATTGAAGTTTGACTAATAGCTTAGAAGGAATCTCTCAAGAAGCATGGTTAGGAAGGAACTATACATTTGATAATTTTTTAGAGCATTGCCTGTAGACATTCTAAAAGAAGAGAAATTTTGATGATAAGAATAAAAAATGCATCCTTGTTGGTTATGATGACTAGTAAAGCTTATTAGTTGTATGATCCTTATACAAATAAACTTCACATCTCTAGAGATGACAAGTTTGAAAAAGAGTGTCACCTTCCAAGTATTCACCATGTTGATTTGTTAGAAGAGAAAGATGACAGTGGCACATCATCATACTCACCCAAAAATGTTGAACTAGAATTAGAAAATCCTATTAAATCTATAGAAGAAAGAGAAGAAATTGATGAAGCTAATTCAAGAACAATTTCCACTCCATAATTTAATCTTCCTCTAAGGAGATCAAAACGAATTAGGATAACATGACCTACCAGGTTGCAAGACTATGAGGTCGATTATGCATTAATGTCAATTGTTCTAAGTGCTCATGAACCAAGCATTTTTGATGAAGCAATAAGGGATGAAAATGGAAAAGTGTTATGAATCAAGAGATAAATTCAATTCATCACAACCAAACATGGGAGTTGGTTCCTTTACCTATTGGAAAGAAAGCCGTTGATTGTAAATGGGTATTCAAAATTAAGTTTAAATTTGATTGTTCAATTGACAATAACAAATCAAGATTTGTAGCCAAAGGCCATAAACAAATTAAAGGCGTTGAATATGAGGAAACCTTTTCTTTATTTTCAAAGATGATCACAATTAGAATGTTGATAGAACTTACTTCCCATCACAGTTGGGGAATTCACCAAATTGATGTCAAAAGTACATTCCTAAATGGAGAATTGATAAAGGAGATACATGGAACACATAGTGTGTTTCTTAAAAGGGAACTATATGGTTTGAAACAAGCCCCAAAAAATTGGTACTCAAAAATTGATAAGTAGTTTCTTCAAAGCGGATTTCAAAAATCTAATATTGATCCAAATTTATACACTAAGAATTACTACAAGGTATTGTTCATTATGTTATATCTTGATGAATTTCACATTACTAGGAATAATAAATTTCTAATACAAGATGTGAAAGCTCATCTTGATGTTATATCTTTTGCAATGGATCTTGATTAAAAAGTTTGCAACTTTGTCCAACCTTGCCTCATCAAACAAGGTATTTAGATTGTATCCTCTCGAGGTGTCTTTGTAATTGATATATGTATCATTGTACATTGAGAACTCTATGATGAAGTGTCATTCCATCTCCACCACATCTTATTTTCAAAATAGACATGCTCTCATTTTCCACTCCTTAGGTATTTTCCATCTGCCAATTTCACACCTAAGATGATGCAAGCTAGTCCTTAATTGGGCTATCAATGAAAATGCCAAGTATTATGGATAAATTGGGAGAGAACTTTTATAACAACAAATATACCCTTGGGAAAGGGCATGTTGCTATTTTTTTGTATCTTTTAAGTTGTAAAATTGTAATAACAAATAATATTTTAAAAACACTTTTCATGTGACTTCAAAAATTCTAAAATCCACTTAGTGAATTTTTTTCTTTCTTCAAATATGTTTACCTATAATATTAAAACCTATTTTTAGAAAAGGTTTTTCTCAAGGCATAAAAATTCATTTTCCACTCAATGAATTACTTTTTATATTTTTATCTTGTAGCTATAAAATGAACTATTTGATTTTGTAATGTGAAATAATATTATTTAAAACTCAATATGCCTTCTCTTGTTATTTTTTGCTACAACTTACCTATATCAAAAGTGCATATGTGAAGGAATATTATTATTGGAAAGAAAATATGATGTCAAGATATCTATGTTAACTTTAAATGGTTACTAAAGTAGTCATTGAGGATGTTACTTGAAGTTGAAAATTCAAGTATAAATTAAAAATTGGTATCAAAATAAAAAATTTACTTAAAAATGGTAAGTTTTTTATTAGAGGAAATTTTGAGGATTCTGAAAGGGCCTCACCCCTTTTACAAGTTAACCAAACAAAAATAACAAGAAACAATTAGGAAATAAGTAAAATATAGCAAAAAAATGGAAAGACCAAATATAATTGAGATAGCCCTACCATCAACTAATAGGATAACAAAATACCAACACCAAACAAATCAAGAATGAACAACATGAGTCCCCCCAAAATTAGATTTAATTAAACAACATAGTCACTTCCCACTCTTTTTGGAGAAAATCTAGGCATTTTTCAACAAACTCAACATCCTACCCTATAGTTTCATCCTCTCAAACCTTTTGGCTACTAGTTCTAGGGTTGGCCCAACATTCCCTTGATTTAAGCAGAGTTTATTTTTTTCTTGCAACATTTCAATACTCCTAGAATTTATTTGGTTTGTAAGCTTGCTCACCTCAATCACCCTTTTTTAAGTTAGCCTCGACTTCTTAAACATCCTTTTCTAGAATGGGAATCTTGTCTTCTTGCATGTTGATATCTACTCTCAAATTGTTGTTTTCCTCTAGGAAATTCCAATGGTTGCACTAGAGATTTTTAAATTTCTATCAAGATAAGCTCCTCATCAACTTGCTTAGCCAACCAAGAAATTTTGAGATCAACATAGTTGAATTTAGAATGGAACCACTTTAGTATTTTATGATGGGAAATACCTATGCATCTCGATGAAATTATCAACTAACATGACCATCACTAAAGCCACAAACTCAATGGAGGATGGGTAGAATATGCAATTAGTTTCAGGGGTAGGGTTAGGGCCTAACCCTTCAACCTCTATAAAATTAGGCCCCACATCACCCTCATCCTCCAACAAAATTTTACCCTTCTCATTTTTCTTATAATTATGAGTACTTGGAAGTCGAAATCATCAATCACCACTTTCTTATTTTATTTGGACTTAGACTTGAAGATTTTAGAACCATTTCCACTAACATCAAGGCTATTGAAAGATAAGATAGGATCAATCAAGGTTGTAGAACCTTAAAAAAACATTTTTTTGACATAGGGTTCCTAAACTAGAGATTTCTTAAGTTTTTTACAAGGGGTTGGGGAATTGAATAAGAGGATGGGATCTCATAGGTAGGGAGAATAAGGGTGGCTTCAAGGAAATAACATGATTGACCAACAGTAAGATGAGAGACTAATGTAGGGAGTAGCACCTATGCCTCTTTTAACTTCAAATATCGTGTATTCTAGGGCAGGCAATAAGAAAAATAACAATTGACTAGATAAGAGGGGTTGGAGTCCTAATTCAAATTGGATAATTAGATTTCTATATAGGTGAAGTTATTTTTCTATTAACTTTACCTTGCATTAATGTGAGTTGGGTTATAAAATACTAATTTAAAAGAAACTAAGATACATAATTGACAAACCAATTTCATAATTGTTACTCAAGATGCTATTATGATGCATGGATGTTCATGTGATGTGCTATCATCCTTCTTAAATATCATCTTAGCCTTGCATTTTCATCCAAGAATATTAAAAAATTCAAAGTTTTCATCATATTTCAAACTCAAATACACCACAAGAAATAAGGAAAACAAAAACAACAAACTGGGACACACTAGATAATATAGAAATGAAGTTAAACTAACTAGAGAAAATGAAATAATGAAATGATAAGAGAAACGAATAAAGAGAATGAAAAATTTGTTTAGTTGTAGTCTTCCAAGTACTTAAATATAAAACAATAAAATGGTCGGGATTGTTTGGGACTATGCAAAGAATGATCAAACTTGTAATTTGGTATATCGACCTCCACAAAATTAAAATAAAAAGGAAAATGTGTGCGTGTGTAATTAGCCTAAGTGCATCTAGGTATAAGAAAAATAAATAAAAATACATTTGTTAATATTAAATCCTAGGTCTAAAAAGATTGGTCAACAAGTGTGTGTGGTAGGAGAAAGGAGGTGATAGCTCCACAATGCTAAAAGAAAACAACTTAGGAATACTAGATAGTAAATAAATACCAATAAAGAATTGAAAACCAATCATCACAAGAATAATGGAGGATGCTCACATAACCAAGGAGGTGTAGTAGGATGCTAGAATGATAAAATGTTCTATAGAATCAATGAGAATGTTGAAAAATATTGCACAAGGCCCAAGAGATTTCAAAATTGCATGAGGGAATGCGTGTTCTCTTTTTGGAAGAATGTATATTATATCTTGTAAGAATGAGAAGGAATCCCAATAAACACCCAAACATGCAAAGATGGTTGTTCAACTTCCAAATTGGACATACAATCATTACAAAAGCATATTTGGAAGTTGAAATGTTATTGATAGGTCAAAAAACATACGATATATAATTACAATTGGGGATGTTAGTGTCTCACATGGATGTTTGTACATCATGTTGGATTCTAAGTACAACATACTCAAGAAATTCATAGAATGAGAACAAAACATAACACAAACATAAGGGAACACATGACAACACACAAAACAAGGTTAAACATATAGCACAACACAACACAACAATTGCACTAAGAGTAGGTAAAATGCTAAAGATGGGCTAAAATGATCCTTAAAACTATGCTAGAGGAATGGAAACCAAAGCAAGCCCAAAACATAACATGAAATTACAAGGGTATGTAATTTCTAATGCTACATTTTACCTCAACTTTAGTAAGCTAATGACACTAGGTAATAAGCTACACTAAAGTACATAAATGAAATAACTAGAAGTGAATATCATCAAAAGGATAATACAAAAGAATATTGTAGACAATGTAGAATAACTATTCAAGCAAATGAAATATGCTCCTAATTAATATTTACAAAACAAACATGTTAGACAAATAAAACCTACAACACAAAATGTCAGAAAAATATAAAAATCTATGTCACAAATATGCTAGAAGGAAATAATCTTGCAACATAGTTGTGCTAGAAACACACAAACAAGTGTATCACAAATATTAGAAAGAGGGAAACCCACAAGACATATATGTCAAAAACACATAATACTACACCACAAATGTCAAAAAATAAAAACACAATACATGAACGATACATGTATAAAGGAAGAAGACACATAATATAAAAACAAAGGCATTTTTTTATTCAATATGAAAGAGACTTAGATGTGAAAGTTGTATAAATACTTTGCATCATCCCCAAAATATGATGAATATGAAAGACATGAAAAATAGAGGAATTATTATATGGTGAGAAGAATGTAATGACTTGATTGATTGCTTCAAAGAAAGAATAAAATGGTGCATACAAAGATAAGGAAAATCAATCAATATAAAAGAGAATACAAGACTTAGGCTTTAGATTTCTCTATTGAAGAAATAATAAAATGATGCATACAAATATAAAAATAAGCTATCAATATAAAAGAGAATACATGACTTAGGTTCTAACTTGCTCTACTGCTAGGGGTCAAGAGGAAAAAATGAGGAGAAATAAAATGTTTCGAGTAGAATGACATGACTCAATATCTATCTTGGTTTATAGCTAAGGTCATCAAAATAGCTGCCGGAACAAATCACTTGGACTAGTGTACTATGTTTCTAGGTGATTCAAAAAAATCAAAATCACTTAAACTAGAATGTTTTCTTGCTAGGTGTTCCAAATAATAACCACTAATTGAGTGTATCTCACTAATTAGTCACCATGCTTGAGCTTTAATTTGGAAAGCACATTGAAAGTATTTGTTTGCACATGTGAATGTAGATATGTGCATATGCAAATGTGATTGGAATAGATATCTCCTTAAAATATTTGCTTGTATAAGATGTGAATATTTTAAGGTAGCTTGAAGGGAAAGAAAGAATTGAGAAGATCATTAGGAAGGATGTGTACCTAGATAGGGAAGGTCATCGACACCCCCTAGAATGTAGGAAAAAACAACAAAGATGGATATGATTGTGTTGTTACCAAAGAAAATAAATTATGATAGCACCTAAAATTGTACCTCCATAGTATGACAACACACCCAAGTACCACATAATTGCCAACAATACAATAGATGGAGATAGGCCTAAAGATCTCATAAGAAAATAGAAGAGAGGAAGACAAAAGTAGTCTCAATATTATGCAAAAGTGATGAATATGGTAAGAGGTAATATCAATGTGATGATAGAGGTAATCTCGATGTTATAATATATATGCTTCTCATATTATGATGAAAGTGATCTCAATTCCCTAACAGAGGTAGTGATCTCAAATCCTAAAATTAAGTTGAATTAATATGGAAATACCATGATTAAATCCATCTTCTTTATGATGCTAAAAAATAACCAACATAACATGCTTAATTAAACCACCTTATGTGAACTTATAATAGAAATATAAAGAATAACATCACCATAAGATAACAACAATGAGGTGCAAATAAGCAACACAAGAAAATAACATAACACAAGATTTACGTGGAGAAACCCTTGTGGGAAAAATTCCACAAGAAGAGAGGCCATGTATGCATTATCATCAAATAGATGAGATTACAATAAAATCACTTCCATTCTCCTCTTTTCCACCACCATGGTAGCACTTGTGCACTTGTGAACAACCTCTATATGCCTCAACCTGTCCTTGTACTTGCAATGAAA
The DNA here is from genome assembly GCA_007258455.2 of Sequoia sempervirens. NCBI lineage: Eukaryota > Viridiplantae > Streptophyta > Pinopsida > Cupressales > Cupressaceae > Sequoia > Sequoia sempervirens. The sequence goes on along the minus strand of VDFB02085094.1, from coordinate 2,605 downwards.
CTCTACATCCAACTATGGCTCATATTTTTTACATCCATAAGGTTGAATTTATAGATGTGTGAAGACATTTTAAGCAAAAAAAAAGGCTGCCAAAGATGACCCTTCATTGAAAACATCCTTGTAAGAGAGGGGGACCAACCACGTTCAAGGCCCCAGGTCATGGAGGGCCAAAAGCAGAAGGATGCCCTAACTTACCTCAGCTTAATGGGGTGTTAGGAAATACAGGACGAGAATGATGAGGACTATAAGGTCCTTCAATCACTATGTAGACCCGAAACAAAGAATGGGGCTAGGCGAGGCAGTTTTTGGGTTCAACTCTATGCCTCAGGAAGCTCTTTGCCTGAGGACGAAAGCATGGTCCCAAGACGACAATGCGATGCGCTAGCGTCTCTCAAGTGTGTTGGCGTCCATATGATCAGAGGACTAAAGAGACAAGGTTGAACTTTAGAAAATAGACTAATGGCCAAGCTAGCTACTTCTAAATGGCCAAAACAATGCTATGTAGTAAAAAAATTATGTTATAATATGATAAAGTAAAAACACAAGAGTTAGGGTGGCAAGAATGATCTTACAAAGGAATTCGTTCACCGGCTAGCTCCCAATAGCACATTCACCTACACACAAAGAAGAGGAAAATTTTTGGGTGGCTGTATAGGGACATGCCTCAGTCAGACCCCCTTTTAGGTGTTTCCATCTCCACGGATAGCCAAGAAAGCGAGTATGATAAAGAAAAAAAGTAAAGTAGAGAGCACTAAAACACTACAAAACAATAAATGTGATTACTCAACCAAGTAATAGAGGAGAGGAGTGGGAAGCTTACCACCTCCACCAAGAGCATTCAAGGCTAATGGGGGAAAAATGAGGGTACTTGAGCCTCTGGTGCAATGGTGTTGTCTCACACTTGTTTTACTAAATTGATGGAGTGAAGTTGTTGTTGCTATGGAGTGCAAAAGTGCTGCTAAAAGTGCTTGGGAATGCAATAAGTGAGTGCAAGAGAGTGTGAAGAAGTTGAGTTGAAAGCTTAGAAGATCTTAAATGCATGTAGAAGGAGGGAATTTGAAGGAAAGATGAAGAAAATGACCATATTTTGGTCGGTCGGCCGAAGAGGGCATTATAAGTTGGCTGCCAATGAGAAGTGTAACGCCTTTGCAGGCTCCAGCCATAGGAATTTGGCAAGGACATAAGCACACCGCGTGGACGTCTGCATGCCGCACAGGTGTCCCTGATAGAAATTCCTCCACTGACACTCAAAATAGGCACCAAGTGGAACAAAGGCAGTGGGCTTATGTGGTTTTAAGCCTCTGAATTTGGTTTTCTAAAGTGGAGAAAGGTAAAAGGGGAATTTACATAAGGGGTGCAAATTCACTCCTATAAAGTCCCCAACCCTTAGAATACCTCCTTGAAATGTGAAAGGACACTAGTTTTGGCTCCAATAATTTCCCTCCAACTTCAACACCCAAACATGAGAGATAAACATTATATTAAATGTAATAAATGATAGAATACCAAGAGACACTTGTTGCTTCATTCCAAGATCCCACTTGGAGAATCCCAACAACAACTCATTTGTCCTTTCCTTATCCTTTATTATCCCATTTTAGGCATCCACATGTGGGGAAAATAATATTAAATATTTATATCCACATGTCACCTTTACCATTGCTAGTGGACCCATCACCCTTTATGAGTATATTACAAACAATGGTGAGAAATAATATTACAAAATATTTTCTCAATACACCCTATGTTTCTAGAGACACTTTCCAAGGATGTTGGAACCATGACATAGGATTTACAAGGTGGATGACGCCTTAATCCTAACATTTTCCCACTTGACATCAACATTGTAAATACAACCATAGGAATCACAAACAAGGGAAAAACATCCCTTAGCCAAACATGTATCATTTGAATCTTTGCCATGCTCCCATGCTCCAACAAGATACCTACAAAAGAAACCATGATATCCACCATCAATTAAAAACTCCTTCACATCCTCCAACACGCCACCTATGGAATAAAAAGGAACATGCCAAGGTGAAACATATCAACTTTCACTGCAACCTACATGAATATTTACATAAACACAAGCATCACATTAGAATGATAAAAAAGGCTCTGAGTAGTTGTCTTACTCATACCACCTGAAATAACAACCATAGAAAATTACAACTCATCCAAGCTAATCATACCTCAAACCAAGGTATACAAAACATGGATAGAACTTCATGCCATCAACATACCAACCCAAAATCTACAATAAAGTCTATGTATATCTATCCTCCTATCTTAATGCAACATACCAATTAAAAAATAACCATGGACAAGGCCAACTAACAAGTCTGCATAAACATTGAATTAATCTTGTGGATATAGACAATCCACATCCATGCCATCCCACTATAACCAATAGGTTGTACACGCCTACAAATTACATAACTCATAGATCCCAATCCAATGAAGCATGTAAAATCATCATCACATTAGTAATCAACAAACCAAGATATTAAAGAGGATAACCAAACATATATCCAAAAACTCCCACTAGATGAGTAATGTCAAATATGAAAATAGATCAAGGCATATCAAGTCTATCTATAGTACT
>VDFB02085093.1:0-21009 GCA_007258455.2 Sequoia sempervirens | reverse complement strand
CATGTTGACCCAAAATATTTTCCTTTATCTTTTTCATTTTTCTTGTGTTTTCCTTTTGGGGATGACACAAGGAATCAAGACATATATGTCTCTTCCATGCTGATCCAAAAGATTTTCCTTTTTCTTTTTCATTTGTCTTGTGTTTTCCTTTTGGGGATGACACAAGGCATCGAGACATTCACATTTCTTCCAATTTTTAAGTGAAAGAATTTTTCTTTGTTTTCACTCTCTTTGTGTCATTCTTCCCATTCTATGAGTATTTGGGGAATGATGAGAGTTCCATGCTCTATGACAACATTGTAGCACAAGCGTACTGACCAAATCTATAGATCCCTTATGTGTTTGTGGGGGAAACCCTTCCTTCCTATTTCATGACACAACTTTCTTCAGAAACATATGACTTGGCATAGGGTTTCCTGAGTAAAGCTCTCATGTCTTAGGATCAAAAATATTGGCTACTTTAAAGAAGTTTCTCATAGTGATGGTGTAGCAACTGCTTTAAAGTGGGGGCATACATAGATGACATCTTTTGACAAAATTTCATGGCGTGATTTTTCTTTTTTCTTGTGATGTGTCCTCTTCTTGGCGGTTCCATTGGGTTTGATGTCGTCCAAGAGTGAATGGTCTATTGTGATGGCATGATTTAAATGAGGCATCCTATGGGCGACGCTCTAACACTTTTGACTTGTCCTCTCTTGGAGACATTAGGCACAATGCTCCCTAAGAGGAAGACTGTTACATGAACAAAGAAAAATCCCCTTTAACAAATTTTTTACATATATTCAAAAGCATTTACATTATGGCTCCTTATTAAAGTTATCAGGAAGATAACTTTAGTATGGTTAATATGATGGGAAGCTGATATACTAGCATGACTTTCTCATTATACGGTGGGAAGCCAACATACTGACATGCCTTTCTCACTAAACCACTTCTTTGGGACAACTCACCTAGTGGACATACTGAGGTTCCACTACCCCAGAATGAGCATACATGTTTTGGGACAACTCACCTAGTGGACAGATTGAGGTTCCACTACCCCAAAGTGAGCAACATGTGTTATGGACAAACATCACTATCTCACATCGCGTTGAAACGATTGTACTTGATCCTTTTGTTTATATTTCTTGTCCTTTGACAGGGTATGATCATATATCTTTGTTATTTTTGCATACTTAAGTGTCTTTAATGTCTAATTTAGTGTGAGTTTGACATGGGGTCATCCTCTCACTAAAGTGGGGGCAAAATATAGTAACAGAAAAAGTATCCTTTTCCCTTACTTGGTTCGATAATTGACATTAAAGTTGAATTAATGATGTCTTGGAGTAGTGTTGTAATATGTTGTACACATTCACACTATTCTAGGACCTTTAATTGACTAAAACGTGCCTTAATTGATCCTTTTCAAAGGTGTTGTAAAGTGTTGTAACACACTTTCACACTTTTCTAGGATGTATTAGCTTAATTAAGCCTAATGGGCCCCTTTCTAAATAAAATGTACATAATGTGTACCTTGTTTAAGTGTTGTAAAGTGTTATAAAGCACTTTCATAGTTATCTAGGTGGTCTTAATTAATTGTGGTTAATTGGAGTACTTAACCACCTTTTAATTCAAATTTATGCCTTAATTTTGACACATCATGTAGATCTATCTCGACAATCAGAATTTAATTAACAAAATATTTCATTGGGAAAAGTTTGGTCCTAGTAAGTTGTGCTAGGATCCATTTTCCCTTGATGGCGAATGGATCCTCCCTTAATAGGACCCCCCTTTCTCAATTGATCTCAAATGGGTTTTTATCCTTCTTTCAGTCCCCCAAAGCTTGGTCCTGGAAACTTAGCCAAGACCCATTCATGCTGAATGGTGAATAGGCCCTCCCTTAATGAGATCACCCTTTTTGAATTTAATTTTGGTGGTAATTTAATAATGTTTCTTCCCAAATCTGGTGTTCATCTTAATTCTTTGAATTTCAGGGTTAATCTCCTAATTTAGAATAAATAAGAATTTAATTCACTGTTTCATCCTAAGAATTTCAAGCATTCAAGCATTCAAGTGATCAAGCATTATAGAGCATTTCAAAGGAATTTCAAGGCATATTTCAAATGTTTATTACAACAATTCAAAGTCATATCATCATGTCAATGGTTTAATGCATTCATGTGTGTTGAGCTAAGAAGTTAATGTTGCATTGAGGATCCATTTACAAGCATCATTTCACATCAAAGATCTACATTCTTCATCACCACTACATGTTAGATTGCATATTTGTTTCACATGACAACTTCCAAGGTGACACCATTTACATATTTCATATTTCATGCTTCATTTTATTCATTTCATCACTTGGTTTAATTACCTACAATGGGTTTGACTCAGGAAAACCTCCATTTACTAAAAAAACAACAATTTTTTCTTCCTTTGAGTGTGTGATTGAAAATTTACAGGTTGAAAATTGTCAAAGTTGCAAAGTTGCAAAAAGTTGTCATTCAAAGTGCAAGATCATGGAAAGAGCGCTACATAATTATATAGAAACTTCCAGAAGCTAATAATAGGGAATTCAAGAATGAAAAAATCAAGTAACATGATCCTGAAATCAATTTTCCAAAACCTGAAAAGGACCCATTCACCACTAAAGGCGAATGCATTCTCTATAGCTCAAAAACAACTTTATGGCCAGGTACACAACGTTTTATGCTCTAAAAACATCCCTCATAGTTGCTATAACAGTTAGGTTGAATTTCTAATTATTATTGACATCTTACTTGACATAATTTGAATGAAAAGGCCCTAGAAAAATAAGTGGTCCATCATCTTGTTGATCCATTTTGGTGGACCCTATTTTTCACCTTTTCAACATCGAATCCAAATGTTGCGGTGATAATGTATGGAACCAATTAGTTAGGTTCAAATTTCCTTAGTTTTTCTCTATCCAATTGATTCTTCATGTTTTCTTTCAAGGATAGATCACTGATGTCAATGTGTCGAATATTTCAATCCTTAACTCTAGAACCATTACTTAAAATTAGTGAAAGGAAGACAAGTTATTGTAAATAGATATAGGTGTTCACAAAGAAGGAGAGGACAACGTTGGGGAAAGTGACATTATAGGGATCATAATCTTATCTTTTAGGCTCTACAATATCAAGGATTATGATCCTTGAGATATCACTAATGAGACGCTTAAAGAGAAAAGAATAAATTAAAAACAAGACATAACTAGCTATTCCCTAATTAGGGTATCCATAATTGGGCCTTCTCAACCTAAATATAAGTAGGTCCATACCTATGATTATCACAAATCATTTGGATAATGAATTTTATATAATACAAAGGAAAATAGCTATCCTTAAATTTGAAGATGATGATCATCAACCTTTTGATTAGCAAGTAGGTCTATAACACAAAAAAAAGTTCTCACCATAATAAGTAGTTTTTAGAACTAATTTATGCTCTATCAATATAAATGTAAAATGGGAGGAATAAATTATTCTCTATTGGTGTATATGGTAGACTACACATAGGGGAAGGATAGATAAAGAAGAGATAGTGATAGGGTAACGAGATGAACTATGCTAAGGTGGTGAGCTATGGTTGCAAAATGATAATAAGAACTAAAGATGATTATGATTAGGTGATAAAATTAGATTAGGAAGGAAAGTAGATCACAAGGTTAGATAAGAGGAGATAATGAGTCAAAAGGTGAAGGAGGCTATCATAAGAGGATACTATTTGGAGGTTTATAGGTATAGGATGAATACAAACACAATAATGAGATGATGCCAGAGCATGATAAATGGACACACCAAGAGGACAATGGGATGGACAAGAGGAACAATGAACAAAAAGATGAATTCATGAGGTGTCTATGGTTTGAATATGTGATAAGGAAGTAGGAGGAAATGGAGAAGAGGAAAGAATGGAAGGAAAGGGCCAGTGGAATGGAGGAAATGGGAGTGGAAGGAAGGAAGGTCTGAAGAATTGAAGGAGGAGTGATCCAGAGTGGAATCAACAAGACACCATGAAGTTATGAAATAAAAATGGAAGAATGTAAATAGGACATTAGAAACTAGGTGAAATAAAGAGAGGTAAATGGAATAAGAGTATGGGATAACTATAATGGAATATAGGAAATAGTATAGACAGATGGAAGATGGAATAACATGAGGAAAGAATGGAATGGAGGGGGTGGAAATGAGAAGAGAGATAGTCAATAATGAGTGGAAGAAAATGCTTCTTGTAAGGGTATGTGTACAATATGAAATGTTGAGGACCTGGTAGTATACTATAAAAGGAAGTGTGGCTATGCAATATGAAATAAGTTAAATGTGTGTGATGGTAAGAATGCAAGAATGAGGTAGAAATTGAATGGAAAATATATTTATGATTTCACAAAACTAACCAAATATTCCATCCTCTAATTGATATGGAAAAGAAGACATCATGGTAGGTTCCTCAAAACATAAATCATTCACATCACATGTCCTATACTCTTCATGTTTGGTTAAAATGTGTGGTGAGGAGGAGGATAAAAGTGATAAGTTATGGGATGGTTGAGGTAAGATTTAACTTGGTTGAAGGTATGAGGTAGCCTAAAAATAATCATGAAAGTTTAGCTATGTGGGAGATGACTTCCCACTATGATAAAGACCATCATAAAAATTGACATGCGTCCCTAACAAATAGTGTAGAGAAAATTAATAGAAGAAATGTTGTTTTCATAGGGAAACCAAGGGATAAGACAAGGGATTAATAAAATTAGGGTACATAAAAATAGTGACGACTATGAAAGGTGATACCACTGGCCATTTGAGAATAAAACATGCACTTTGACTTATTTACTCGCTAGCTATAAGTACTAAATAATAAATTATAACATAAAGTGTGAATGATTTTTGTGAGGCTATAATAAGAGAATTGATACCAAAGAGAATATGAATTAATCATATAGCAAGAATTTAAGCCCTCATAATTTAATGTTGATATGCATACTACCAAGAAAATATCTTCCATGCTTGAAGTAGGCTTCTTAATAGAATTTCATAATCAAATGATAAGCTATCAAACTATAAAATATTAAATTGAGATGGAAAAGAAGACATAATTTCACCTCTAAGATTTAATTTCTTAATTGCATAAAGTTGTCTCATTCATTCTCTTCATGTTCCCTTGGATGTTTCATTTTTTAATTAATTTTCTTGATATGATGTTGAATTCTATATCACTTTAATACAATTGGTTAAAATATTTGACACTTACTAAAATGAAAGATAAAACATGAATAAAATCATTCAAGTTCTTCACAACATGAAAACAACCATTCAAGTTCTTCAAAACATGAAAAATTAATCATTAAAATTATTAAATTTATTTTTTACAAAAGGTGTAGAGCACTTGAAATAGGTTTATATTAAAATAAAAAATTATTACATAGCAAGGCCTTGTTTGAAGTTGAGTATAGATTTTAAAGAGCTAGAAATATAAAGGAGACCTAAAGTAGAAAAATACAATGACACTTTTAGATATAAGAGGAAAGATAAAAATGCATTATTGATGGCTACATAGAGTATTACATGAGAAAATAGAGGTCAAGAGAAGCATAAAATTCCATGTAGATCCTAGAACCAAAGAAGTGGCAACAAAATAGAGCACCCTACTTCCACACATGAAAAAAGCTAGAGTTGATATACCTTTTTTAGAACTGCATAGGAGGCTCATTTATAATGATGAAGCATGGACAACATTTTCATCACTACCATTTTCATCAACATCTGGAGCATCCTGAACATGGGGAGTTGGTGAAGGTGGGTGATGACTTAAAAAAAAGAGAAGATCATGTAATGTATCCTCCATTTTCTCCACCATGACAATTCCCAATTGAATTATGTGAGCATGAAGTGAGTTGTGAACTATGATAATGCAAGAATTATGAAGACCATGTTTTATTGCATTGTAAATGATAAAATTCAATTTTAAAACACACAATTTCAATCTTCTATATTAATGAAAGAAGAAAATGTGATAGTTTTTTCAAAAAATAATTAAAATTTCTAAAATTTATAATATGTGTGCTTCTATGTCGAAGAAAACATATATTACAAGGTAAAATAGAGCATGCGGGTCCAAACTCATGAGATGGACATACTTTTTGATTGTTCGGTGATTTTTACATACAATAACATGCTCTTGCATTATAAAATGAGTGTGTTATAGCATAAATGCATTATAATGTGAGAGAATTATAACATGAATGAATCATAACACATTTATGTTATGTGTTTCCTTGGATATTCCAACCATTAGGGTTGGATTTTTCTTGGGCATCCAACTCAAAGGGTTGGACTTTATTGTGAATCCCCAAAGGCATGTGTTCTACAAAATATAAAAAAACATCTAAAGATTGAGCATTCTCTTCATCAAGTTTGCATGTCTCTAAATTTTGATCTAAGAAAATTTCACAATAATCATGATCTCTCTCTTGGTACCTTTGTAACTTTTTTTTTGTATATTTTCAAGATGTTACACTTGATCCTGGGAATTCCTTTCAGGTCGAATGTCTCTTCTTCTTTCTCAAAACTTATATATAATATTTTAGTCAGTTTTATCCATCTCAATTCAATTTTGAAATAGATTATATTTTACATCTCTACACCATACTTCTGAGTACTACATCCAAAAATTTCTTCGAAAGTATTATTTTCAATTATTTAAAAAAATATTAGGTGGAAACGTTCAATCTTTGCCACATGGATGTGTCCGCTTTTAAAATTAATAAAAATTGAGATTGATTAAAAAAAATTAAAACAATGTAGCATTGAACCATGATGTTAGGGGCTAATTTTCATGAGCGATTTTAACAATACTAAAAATTCAACAATTTAAGGTGAGCAACACGAGACATGCAATATTTTTGACAAAATTACATTTTATGCGCTTCTTTATTCAACTCTAATTTCTACTATTTTATTTTAATTAGCTTAGAAAGCAAATTTTATACTATGACTATTAATATTGTCATGATCTTCTAAATTTGGGTGGCCTTATCTTCAATTTCTCATCCAAGATCTCTTTTTTTTTATGATTTCAAAAAAAAAAGTGGCCAATTTTGACCCACTTTTCGTCCCCCATTTCCATGCACATATTGACTACTAATGTGAGATCCACAGTACTCGTTAATCTGAGATTTAAAGTTTCTTTATCAATGGTTTGCTTCCACTACTCAAAGAGTAAGTGATCTATAATCTTATCATTCATTTTCATATTTATGTGCTAGTGTGTGCAAATATGAGTGTGCTTTATTGCAACATAACCTTTTATATATGAATAATATTTATAGTATATTATTCCCATGAGTTATCATCAATGTTACATTTGAAAAATGGAGGCAATGCAGATGAATCTAATTTCAATTTTAGTGATGCTCATCATGCAAAAATAAAATCATGAATATTTATAGAGTTCATTGGATTGGAGGATCCTTTGCATGTTATCTTGAAGCAAATTTTGCCACACAAACTCACCACTTTACCTCTTGTTAAGATAATGAATGTGTCTAGAATTACACCATATAAAGCTAAACATTTTTGTGTTTATCACCATGAATACATGGGCATTCTATAGATAGATGCATTGCTCAAATATAAAATTTAAAATCTTATGGATAAAAGGAAAACATAAATTGAAGATATTAAGGATCAAACATCTACTTCACATAATGAGGATAGATTTTTTGATTGATTAATTAATAAGGATTATTTTAATGCTAGTGATGATGAGTATCTTCATTTTGACGATCATTACATACCATATGTTGAGATTACACAAGATACTATCAAATAAAATAAGCATATCACATTTTTATTCATAAAGACACACTGTGTGATAGTAAATGGATAGTCCCATGGAGTGCATGGATTAAAATGGTACATCTTTAAGAAAATTGAGATGGACCTATCTAATGGTAATAACTTTAATGGTTAAAGATATTACCTAGTTCTCTTACTACATGTTACATATTGCACTTTATTCAATATGTTAATTCATTTGCTTTTCACTTGATCTTGTTATTTAGGTGCCAAGTTGATTATCTTTTCATAGGGTACATGCATCCATCATTATCTTGTTACTTAGGGGTAATGTTGATTATTTTTTCATAGGGTACATGCATCCATGATTCCTCATGTTGGGGAGCACCAAAGTGGAGGTATCTTTTATCTTCCATCTCACACACACATTGGTCACACAAAGGTAAGTAGCGTAGGTATATATCTTCAACTTAATTTTTTTTAATCATTTCTAATTTATCATGCTCATGTTTCTAATTTGGTCTATCATACTTGTTCTCACTTTTCAAATAATGGTTATCATGTGATCATCCTTAGTTTCTAACCAATCTTTCTCTCTCCTTGATTTGTGGGTATCCCTTCACGAACAACACAAAATGAAAGAGGTCATATTATTACTAATTATTCTCAAGTTTATGTTGAAACCACAAGTTGGATATGAATCATTGATTTAGTTATTATGTTTCTAGAATTATGTTTTTATTACTTTGGTATGGTTGCGCATGTAGATTCGCATGCCCACTAAATTGAAGGGGACAATATGTAAGTGTGAAAAGTGAATACCTTACACTTTTACCCTTCATTTTATGCTACATTGCTTAGGTACCCTAAATTGTGCATTTCCTTAGCACATGATTTTGACTAGTTTGGTAATTTCTTATTGAGTATAGACTCACATTGACCTTCAAAAACATCTTACTCCTATGTATAGACTATTTCTTGATACCATATTCCAATTTCCTCATTTGGGTTCAAAATAGAAAATGTGGTTTTGACACAATTCAAATCTGTAAATGCAAAATTGACTTGCTTCTTCAAAATTTAAATTTAATATATACCCAAGCTTACTTATCTCCAACTAATTGTTATTAGTCATTTTTCACACCAAATATTTTAAATTAGGTGCCTAGGACATGTATAAAAGGGCATCCCTCCTTACATCATTTCCATCATGGATCATTAGGACAAACACACCAAACCTATTTGTTAAAAGGATCATCTCTAATGACTATTTATCTTTCCACATTAGCTACATTAGTCCTTGCATCTACATGTGACAAAGCCCTAATTCTTACACTAGGTTATTTCAAATCCATTGCATCACCAAACAACATTACATCAAAGCCCAAAAATATGACTTTACAAAAATTGTTAAATCACTCATCATTTTAATCATTTATCTCAAACCTTTGAATTCTTTAAGAGAAATTTATTAATATATACATATATATTATTATGAAAGAATAAACAATTACACAAAATTTATAAGTAATAATTCATTAGATGCTCTTTTGATTTTTTTAAAATAATTATATATTTTGAAAATACTCAGAACAGATTACAATAAATAAAAACAAGAGAACAATAAATATAACAGTGCATCTACAATAATTGCCACAATAGAAAACCATAATTATATATATATATGTATGAGAAAACACAATTATGAAACAACTTGTAACAAGTCCCTGTTAGAACTACAGTCATAGATGCTCCCACCTTTCTAGCAGCTGAAAATAATATAAACTCTCCTAGCAGCTGAACACAATCTAACTTGCTTGACTCAGCAATGAAATATCTACAAGTTACAAAAAGATCTCCCATTTTCACCATAAGCAACATCGATCAGGCATGTTTGTACAAACACATGATCAAACACAAACAACATTCTTGCTTTTAAACTCGTCCTCCTGCTGTTTCACCCCAAAATGATGATCCAACACAAAACCGACATCTGCTATCCCAACACCCATATGCAATTCTTGAGAGAAATCACTGTGCACTCTCACATTGGGTGCATTTCTGCACTTTCCCATACATTTGCAGCCCACAGCCTGTACCCCACATCCCATTCCAGATATATTTATTCTCTCCTCAAAAGCAGCCAGCAGTTGGTCGGCCCCCAATTTCTTGCACTTCCCTCCCATGCACACCTCCACTCCACTCACCCTCACCCCTTTATCCCCCTATGCAAATTCCCCTTGCAACCCACCTATATATGAACAGTTTTTTTCCATTAAAATGACAGGAATGGCGTCTCTTGTTATCTGGGGTGGCTCAGGAGTCCCAGTAATCGACGCCGTGGCTGGCTGAGTCATGCAATGTTGTGCCACGTCGACCACCTCACATTGACAGTCGCTCGAATCACATGATGATGAGTCATCTTCACACTTGTTCTGCAGCTTCTTTTGAGCTTTGATCGCCTTTTTCTGTGCTTTCATTACTTTTTTTCTCAGCTTGTACTCTGCCTTCTCTTGTTCCAGTTGAGCCATTAGAACCTGCAGAGCATCCTGAATCACAGCAACAAGCAATCAATAGCTAATCGAGTTCTAAATCAACTTGAAAAGCACAAGAAGAAACGAAACTGCCCAATTACAGAGAAATTTTGGCCTCTGACTTCCTCTAGGAGGGATTTATCTGCATCCTGGGAAGACGTAATAGACAGGAGCTGTAGATTCTTGGAAACTGATTGCAGCAGCTTCATCCTTCTTTTATCTGATAAGGACCCATCATGAAGATCTGAAAGGTTCTTTCGATTTTGCTTTTCTAATTTATTTGTCTTCCCACAGTAAACCTTGACTGCTCCTGCATAAAACTGCATATGACCCATATTGCATCTGGAATTACTGCTGCTTCCCATTTCCTTATTTCTAAACAGGGGGCAACTAGCCATCGCTCCTCTGCTTGCACCCAGTGCAGACTCCATGGCTAAGGTACCTGAAAATATGAAATCATAAGGATAAAATGAAAAAGGGAAAACCGAACATCACACAATAACTGAAATCAAAGAGTAGGTACCAAATGAAAGTGACGCAAAGAAAAAAGCCCCATGCACAGTAATGGGCTACTTCCTAAAACCTTACACGTATAATTTCTCAATTAATCAAAGTTGTGAGGTCACAATAGTAGGGACCTCAACACTTCATTTCTGGTACCAAATTTTCAAGAATTTATCATTACACCATGTATCATAAACAGTTGATAATTACAGATCTTATTAAGCGAAGTTCTATTATACATTCAAACTCATCCCAGGTTGCATCCTACGGACTCCTTAATTTATGCTACTTAAAGGAATGGAAAAAGATGGCACAACTACCTAGATTAATGCACAGATCACATGTTCTTTATTTATTTACATGAGGGGCAAGCATACACAGAGAATGCTATTACTGGTGGCATGATTCCTAATCCTTTGACTTATATCACAAGAAGTTAGAATATGTTAAGAATATACTCTTATAGTTGTCCCATTTCTGTTATCATATTCTTAGCATATCCTATGGAGTGTAGGATTTCATTCTTTATTTTGCAATATCATATCAGTTTGTTGGCTAGCACTTGAAGATACCTTACGGATGAGTGGGACCTTCATTGCATTAGCATATCATTATCTCCATTATTGTAATCAGTTCCAATGCACATGCAATGTATAGACATTTCGAATTTCAACCATTCTTGGCTCAACCTTTCCTCCCTAGTGACTACCAAGCTAGCAGCTACACCGTCCCATTAATATATTTATTTTTTCTTACATGTCTCCCACCGTCCACCTTTACATGCACCAATGATTTATATTGCCCTTTACCAATTCACCTATTGAAATTTGGGTACATGTATATAATTATAAATAATATGATCCACACGAATTTGGACTCATTTTCCTAATTCTTTTATCCATTAACATACACATGCATACATATTCTTATATACTTAGCCTTATTTTACTCATTTATACATACATTCTTATACATTTGTCTTCTCCACTTATTCATCACACATATCTATGTATCTACCTTCATCTATCCAGTTGCCACCCACATTTACTATTGTCCTATCATAGGATAAGTTTGCACTATAAGGGTGTCCTCACTGTTGTGAACTTGTACCTTTCCTTGTAAAATTCAAGATTCAAATTTGGTCAATTGCCTCCCTTCACCCTTCTACTTGAGACAATTGAACACATATTTGATAAAACTTGATGTTATGTATTAGCATTCAACGACATTTCATAAGTTCATTTTAATCATAAAGTGTTCATCTCCTAATCAAGCATTGTAGAGCAGTGGAGTAGTTAATAGCAACACACAATGGAGTAAAGAATTAAAATGCTTAGGCACTTGCCTGTTGTATTCAATTTTATTCAATTTTTGGGTGTTAATCTAGGAAAACTTGTCTCTATGTGACTACTTGATAAATGCTATGGTATTTTTAAATAATACATCCCTAGATATTTAGTAAGACTATAGCCAAATGAGTCCAAATCTCAAGTACATATCTATGGCCACCAATTTGTCTTAGAGTTTTTATGAAACTTGTCCTCTGGTAGGGAAAATCTTTGACACAAACTTCTAGTAATCCCACTAACAATGAGGCATTGTTTTTAGTTATAACATCAAGCAAATTCTAGAATCTCATCTATTTGGTCTTCATTCTTTAATCATCAAGTCAAGTATCATCATGCATATTATTCAATTTCTAAAGTATAAGATCAATTGATCATTCTCATCAACCATTTTTCTTAATTTAGGTTCATTGTGCTTATTTGATTGCATTATTTAATTAGCCTCGTTTAAACCCTAAAGGAAATATTATTTTCCTTTTCATTTTGGTGAACCCAATCTATTGTACGTGCAATACCACCTTATTTTGGGTTTTTACATTACCTTAAGGTATTTAGGTCTAATTTTTTTGTAGGATGTATCCTTTTTTAAAAATTTGATCCTCCTTTTGCATCATTATGCTTCATTATTAAATATTTTTTCTATTAGGGTTATAATTGTGCTAGTTTTGTCACCTAACCTTGATAGCTATAATTTTTAATTTGAAAGTGGGTATTTGAGCTTCATTTTGGTTGGTGTAACTATTTAATTGCAACTTAGTATTTAAGTTTTGATTAAGATAAAAATAAATTGTACCCATTACATGACATTTGTCAAGGAAAAAGGAACAAATCTCACCAGAGGTGAGACAAAAGGAAATAAACAAAGAACAACAAAGCTTTTGACCAGAGCTTGGAATTGGGTAGAAAAAAGAGGCTAGGGATGCAACCTTGCACAAATAGACTTAACCAATAAGTCACAAGAAAGAGAACTAGAGGAGGTAGCGAAGGGACCTTTACACCTTCTATGAAAAATGGTCCAAGTGGTGCTATCATTAGGATACCCACTATAAGGGAGAGCAAGGGACTCCCCCATGGGGGTACTGTTACCTAATTTTGCTGCCAACTCAATCAAGTAAAGCTAAGATAGCTTTTGCAAACTAAAGATGAAAGGTACATACCATTTTCTACTAAGTTTCATCCATATGCATAAAGAAATTATCAAAAAGATTGCATTATTATATTATGCAAATGCATACAACAAAGAAGAGAGCAAAATATTTTTTGCAAAATTAATCTTTATTGATAAATATAAATGTATGGTGTCCCACACAAGCTGTGGGACTAACTATTTGAATGCAAATAAAGGAAAAAACTATACATTTATGTATACAAGAAAGAAAAAATATATATGTAAATAAAAGGGGACCTATCATTGCCTGTATGACAAATCCCAGTTGAGTAGAGTTGCATCCGCTTCAACCCCTCCTACTTATCCAACCTTTAGTTGTTGCTTACCCTGCTGCTCCAAGAATTCATGCATGTGTGAGAGAGAGTTGGTTAGATCAATGAAAGATCACCAATCAATACATATGCAAACATCCATAAACATATAGCTTGATCCTCATAAGCATCAAAATAGTTTGCATACCACAGATGTCCAGGAAAAAAGAAAGGTTATCATAAACATCTATCATATGCTTTATTTTTATTTAACATGTTTGTTCACTGTGTAGGTATTTGAATATTCTTATTGCTGATCACTTTGCATTGATATCATAAATTCATAGCATGTGGAGTAAAATGGGCTCCCACAAGGGTTGAGCCCAACATGTTGCCTTCTTGGGTTTTACAAAGAATAAAAGTGTAGAAATTTTATTCATTGTAGTTATATCAATTAGATACTCATCATTCATAACAGTGAGATGACAGTGTCACTGTTACAAATAGCAAGTATTTGTTCAATAAAACTACAATGAATAAAAGTAGTGATGAGTATTTTCAAGAAAAGGAAAACAGTCACAAAGAATGGTACACGACATAGAAGGTGAATATTTCTTGAAGATAGTCATAGAAGGAATGTTTAAAAGAATAGAGATCTCTAAGATATCATGATCTAGAGCACAAAATAGGGTAGGGTATTGCAGAGAAAAGAATGTTGAAGACCAAAACATAGTGCCTAAAGCATGCCAATACAATGGTTTTCAGTGAGATCAATGATAGTGATAAATATTTCAAATTTAAAATAGTGGAGATGGTGGTCAATGAACCCACAATGAGGAACTACAAAGAAGCATGCTACTATCCAAACAGGTAGAGACAACAAAGAATGATGTTCAAAACAATGCCTCAAGATGATGTACCAACCATAGTGATCTTAATGCATGAAGAGCATGACCATGATAGTCAACAAAGATAGAATGAGTAGACAATGTTGTTCATTTATACATTGATAAAGACAATCTAGGTGTGTTGAAGACAATGAAGAATGTGAAGATAGGGCGGCTACTTATAATGAGTTGAAAGACACAAATAGAGATATTCAATGTGAAGCGACTTGTTTAAATAATGAAAATGCAGTGCTACAACAGTGTGAAGGATAGTGACAAATCTATGTATGAAGATTTACTTTCCAAGCAATGAAAAAAGATGCCAATAGTGATTTTAAATATCCAAGTACAGTATTAAACAATGATCTTCAAAAAGAGGCAGTAAATGACAAGCTTTGAAATCACCATGAAACAGTGAGAAATGCTTATACAAGAAATTCAAGTGAAGGTTTGAAAACATTCAATCTTTTTTGTGCCTAAAATGAATGTAAGGTCATTCTTAAACCTTTTCATTTTAAATATCAAAGCATACTATTATTGTTTCAGTGGACAAGAAAAAAATCATTTTGAATGATCAATTTATGAAATAGTTGTAGCAAAAGGTACCATGAAAGATACATATAAAATACTACAAAATTTGGAAAGATACTGAGAGATAAGAAGTGCTTAACCGTTGCTATAAATTGCATTTTCAAAATTAGAAAAGTGAAATAGGAACTTAGTTAGCTTAGCTTTGTTTCCTCTTAAACATGGAAAATTGTGACTAGTGATCAAGAGTGGGTGCTTCTTGTATAAGTTAGAGTCTTCATGGATGAGTTATAAGGGTTTATGGGAGCATCATTTCAATAGACTTTTGAAATGCTTCAAAAGCTTTAAAAGAAACAAGAGAAGATTGTCACAGTTGATAGGAGAACAATCCTTCAGGGGAGCATTCCATGAGTCTATAGGGGACACTAAAGTTGTTGTACATGATTCCCAGGCTACATTTTGAGAGAAAGGATTGGTCTCTATTTGAATGCAAAGCTCTTGGATATTGGTATGGTAGATTCATTTCATTATTGAGTGTGTAATGGAATTGCATTGCCATTTTTTGTTCATTTTAATCTACAACTATGGCTAATAGTTCCAAGCAAGTCTTTAAAGAGGAAGCTCGAGAGTTGAGAACATGATAGTTTATTTAATTTAATCAAGTCTAAATCAATGAGAGACATAGTTTAGGAAAGGTTTTAAAAAGTGTTGAAGGACAAAGCAACATTCACAAAGATGCAACAAAAGGAGTGTTGGAGAAAAATGGTAAAATAACCAAATTCTATGTCTCAAGCAATTGCCTGTAGAGGCTTGAGATAATACAAGATTTAGAAACAGTCCTATGCAAGCAAGGGTTTCAAGCACATAAGGGAAATGTTCATGAAGGAATGGAAAAGATGTGTTGAGTCTTTGAATTATACCTGTACTGTGTAATGCCATTGAATCATTTTACAAATCATTTTTCTTCAAAAGGGTAGTATTACTTAGAATAGTCACCTTTTGTATTGTGCATAAAAGCAACTTCTATTCTATGTTTTCAGAAAGGCCAAACTTAGACAAATGCTATAGTAAATGGGCAACAATTAAGCAAAATCTTCATTTTTGCAAAGGGGGCGAATGCAGAGAAGGGAGTTGTGATTTCATTTTTCAAAAAATACAATGAAAATTCAAACTCTCAGCTTAGGGTTTCACATTCAAACCCTAGATTCTTTATAGAAAGAATATTATGAAACCCAAAACAAAAGAATGCTATAGGAGAGGTAAAAACCCTTGAAAGTTCTTGAGAAGAGGCACATAGAAAGATAAGTTTATTCATCATTTTGGCATGGTATGGCTCGAAATGAGCACGTTATTCTCAAAAAATGAAGAACTTAATTAAGGGCGCCACTTTTCTTCTATATTTCCTTTAGAAAAATGCAAAGCCATGGTGTAGAAATGCCAAGAGAAATATATGAAAGAGTCACAGAGGGATAAAGAAACAAAGACCCTTATTTTGTCTCCTCTTCCATAGAAAAACTCATTTGCACAAAGAATGAAAACTAATGCAAAGCTTTAGAATGTAGATCACACAGGAAAAAAAAATACACTATTTCTTGCATTTTTTGAGTTTGAAATGAGTTTTATTCACAAAAATAATGAAGGAAATGGTGTGGCTCTATAGGAAAAGGCTTACCCCAACTCAATTTTAATAATTTTCACACAAAACTACCATGGAAATCATCTACAAAGCCTCTCACAACCCTAGGTCGGTGCTCTCAACTTCTAGAAAGCTTGAAAGTTAAAATGAAAATGCTTCTTGTAAACTTTGCATCGTTTTATTGATAGGGTTTTTAGCCTAAAACATGTCGACCAACCTAATGCATTTTTTCCTTTTATTTAAACTCTTGCAATAAAACTAATACCTTATTTGGTATTCGTGTCCAATGACTAGGGAGGTCCCTTTTTCATACATCTTGGCTTTGATTTTCAAATATATATAATGACCTTTTCACTTTGCATTTATTTTGAACTGTAAAACATTTTGATTAAGGGATGTGATATAAATATAAATCACTTAGTTAAAGTGTTATATTAAATGCAAAAGTGAGGTGTATTATGCCATATAATGTACTAAAGAGACATGGTTGAGTCTTTATGCCTTTGTAGACACACCAAAGGTATGAGTAAAAGAAATTTGGAGACATGGTTGAATAATGATGAGATTGGACCAACACGTGGAAAGCATGTGGCCACATTGGACTGAGTTTCTTTGGAGGGAAATGAGAGCACTTGGAGGAATTTTCCCATGCTTATTGGCTGAAGTATAGTCATGACTTGAGATTCCTTTTCCTTCACTCTTGTGGATACTTGGAGGGGTATTTCTGGTGCTTTATTCTATTTTTGTTGCATCCGACCAGTGAAGCTCTAGAAGGATCGGTGGGGGCAGGCTCTCAAAAAGCATGTAAGTAACTCTAAACATCAAAGGCCTTGAGGTTGGTTCTTTCCAGCAGATTGTAAACTCAGCCTTTGGGGCTCTTCTGCAGAGTGATTGTAACTCTTTTATAGACTTGTATAACAGTTTACACCTTGGAGATCAATGAAGTTGAGTTATTTTTCCTTCTCATTTTCTTCTTTATTGTGTGCATTTTAGTTGATTGATGAGATTACTTGTGAGGTTTGTCCATTTCCATGTAATTTTGTCTCATGTTAGCACCTTTTTCCAAACAAGTATGTAGGTTGCAGGTTATAAGCTATGTTATGAATGCAAATACTTTTAGTTGTGAAATTTCTTTCCTTCTAAGAGTTTAGCTTTAAAACCTTCTTATAAAACACTTATGCAAGAAGTATAAAAAATGAGTTGTGTAAGCCAAGCTCATTCATTGTTTGAACTATGTATGTGTTGTTCTTACGGGTCTTAGTTAGTAGTTTTGTGCATCACCTTTAAAGCTCTTTTTAGTTATTTCTAAACTATGCTCTCCTACTCTTTCCTCAGAAAAGCATTAGTTTACCAGTAGTTTAGGTGACACCATTCAAGAGCCAACCTTATTTGGAGGTCCACTCCAAGTTTAGGTGACCCATAGCCTAGGAGTGTTCTCGTGTTACTCCAAAATGCTAAGTTCTACAACTTAGCAAGGGTGCAGTTTTGAGAGCTAACAGGTATCAAGAGCATTAGAGGGGGGAACACGAGGACAACGAGGAGTGCCACAACCACTTGCCCCAATAGGAATTAGGGGAAAGGTAGGATCAAATGGAGGAACCAAAGGAGCACACACAAGAGCATCACCAAGGACAACAAGGCAAACCAAATCCAAATTAGTATCAAAACGATCCCTATAAGCATGGGGAAGCCTCCTTAGAAGAGTCAAAAGCCAAAACAATCAAGAGATGATCATTCACATCCTTCCACCAAGTTGTTGCACCCTTCTATTGTTGAAGATAACAAATCAAAGCCAAGTGACTAGTGAAAAACAACAAAACACCTAAAGGTGAAACTCTCATAGTCAATTGGTTTGGACTAGGGTCCATCCCTCACCAACAAAACCACCTCTTCATGGAGAGGAAAAGATACATCAATATCCACCGATAACTAAGCACATGTAGAATGGCCCATAGAGGAAGTGGCAACATTAGTTTTCAAAAAGTGACCAATACAATTACCAATAGCTTCAAAGCAATACTCCTCCCAGAACTTAAGGGGGAGATTTAGGATTCTAACCTAGACTAGATACACGTTGAGTGGTTTGGTAAGAGGATTGAAGGAAGAGAACTAAGGTTTGAGCATAAGAGAGTGAAATCCCCAAGCTCAAAGATGCCCCAAAATCACACCACTATCTTCAATAGAAGTGAAAACAACAAAGAAACCTTTAGCACAAGGGAAGAGTTCAATCTTACTTGTAACAAATGCTCGACAATGCTCCAAATCCCACTTATTCAAGTCAAGGAAAGAAGGCCAAAGATTGGTGAAGTGACAAACCAAACCTAACCTCCAATAATAGTTTTCATTCTCAACCACATCCACCCTAGAAACCATAATTGGAGAAGATCTTTCCAAGGGGCTAGGGAACATTAGAGAGGGGGGAGTAGATATGAATCTGGTCACTTGGGAGAAAGAGTGACCCCTAGAGGAAACATAAGGTACTAAATGAGGTACAAAGGGAAACTGAGCAACATTAGGAAGCACTTGCTCAGAAGAAACAGAGGGAAAAAATCCCTATGAACCCAAAAAATATGCTTAGGAGTGATGACACAACATGCAACATCAAGAGAGGAAGAGGGATAGACGTGTCTAGGAGGGGCACCGATCAAACCATTCATAGTTAGAGAAGAAGGGCAACACACAATGGAAGTGGTAGCGATGAGAGACACTCTTATAACTTAGTATTTAAGTTTACTTAGGTAATCTATTTTTATTAATTAAGTAGGATAGAATAATTCAATACATATCATTTTATACTTTCATGTGATTCTATTTTTTTCTTATCATATTACATTTAGAAACTTAGTTGAAGCAATCCCTTATTTTTCATTCTTATGTCTCTTCCTCATCTTCATCAAATTTGGAATCTTAAGTCTATATATTATAGCTCTTTTCTTCCATTGAATAAATAATTTTCATTAATCTCTCCATATTCTATTTATTATATTTTAGCTAAAATTATATTTTACACTCTTTGTATGTTTGCGTCTAGCTTTTGTCACCTTATATAGTTACCTAGATCTAGTCTTGTATTCATATTTTTATTAAATCCTACATGGTATCAGAGTTATGTTGCAGTCTTTAGCTAATTCATGTTATTCAAGAAATAGAGGTTTCAATCAAAGATTTGGTAAAGAGGTTGTCTTTTAGAGAATATCATCTTGAAACAAAATACACCAAATCACATCTAGGAGGCTAAAAAATATAAGTATTGTCTATCAAATCATCCAAAATGGAGCACTTGATTTTAATCTATGAGAAAATTCTACTTTTTCCCTTATCATACAAATTTGTAGCATTATATTTTATCATATTGTAGGCCCAAATAAAGTGAATCCTTTGGTTGAAGGTTTGAAAATTTAAATTTTTAATTAAAAATATTTGGATGTTTTGCATTATTTTTTTGTCCTATAATTGAGGGGGAGTTTATTGGCTCTACCCCTCATATAGCCTACAACTCTCATAATTGTACATGTATGACTAGTTGGTATTAGAAATAGGCCTATATAGATAATACTTGATGATAGTAAACTGATAGGTAATTTTGAGAAAGATGGTAACAAAAAACCATCATACCAAGATTAAACCTCTTGTGAAACAATCTACTTGTGAATATAGGGTAGTTTTGGATTTGAAAACAATTGTTTTTTTCTTACAACAATAATTTTGGAAAAAATAATGGTTTTTCAAGTTTTGATGGAATATTTTGTCACCCAGGAACATATTCTATCAATGACATGCTAATATCGGCATGAAATTATTATGAATTCCTCAGCCATCCCCTACTCCATTTGTATTCTTATTTTTGTACTTAAACTATGTAGGCTTCATTTTTGCTCATTTTTACTCTTTTTTTTTAGCACTTTTTTTATATGGGTTTATTTTAAATGAGATTTATAGTGGTGTAGATGGTTTCTAATTTTAGTGTCTTATTTTTCTTAGAAAAGGTAGATTCTTGAGTGATGTTGAGTAATTCTCATTTTAAGAAAATTTCAAGTCTTCATTTGAGCTCATATGATATCATTTTTTGGTGCAGTTTTCTTGAAAGCATATAATTATCTATTAAAATTTCATTGGCATGGTCTACAATATCTCATTCTATATCAAAAAATCATATATTTACCTCTATAGCCTATTTTTATCATTTATTTAATACACTAAGATCAAGACCACTATACTGATTTGGTAAGTGAAAATTCTAGTTGCACTAATTAGAGATTGCCTTCATCATATTTTCTAGGGGGCATTGTCTGCATGAATTTGAGGGTTATAATCCTATGATGGTCAAGTGTAACATTGTAAATTGTATCCTAT
>VDFB02085092.1:0-11498 GCA_007258455.2 Sequoia sempervirens | reverse complement strand
TATTTACAATGTTTGTGGTAATTGGCACAAGAGTATCATAAGGTACATTGTCGGGATAACCCTCCCAAGTCTTGCAGAGCCCGAAATGCAGAGGGAAAGCCTAGAAATCTTTCACATGTTCGTTGGCCAATCCTCACAATTATCAACCATTGAATTTGGCTCTCCATCCTTGGCATACTTCTAATGGCATCAAGAAAAACAAGTATGGAAAAAATGTTCTTAAGGAGTTGTCTTATATTCTCCAAGCCTTTTCCAAGCAATATGAGAAGGTATTCACAACTTAGAAAAATTCTCTTGACCAAGAGCGTGCCCATTAATAATTCCTTCAGGTTATTCCTTGTCGGCTTGATTCAACACAAAAATCCTTTTCTGATCAATTTCTCTCCTTTTTTGACCTTAAGGAGGTTGTGAGGATAATGGCTGATAACAAAGCCCCTAGATGTGATGGGTTTTTATGAATTCTACAAGGATCTCTGGGATTGTGTTGGAGAGGAATTGAATAAGGTTTATCTAGAAACATTTTATTCCAATTCCCTAGGGAAACTTATTAACAAAGGAAATATTAAATTTGTGCCTAAAGATGGTGATCTTGAAGATATTTATAGTTGGAGGCCCATCACGCTACTTAATGCATCCTATAAAATCATTTCCAAAGCTTTGGCTCTGAAAGTGCACCGTCTTCTTCCCTAAATTATTTGTCTTAAAAAAGTGGGTTTCATCATGTTTCAGTATATTTTGGATAATATAATTATTGTTTTGGAAGACATGGAATGGGCTAGATGCTCTCAACAAAAGGCCTTCTTCTTAAAGATTGACTTTGCTAAATCTTATGACCACATCGAATGACATTTTATTCGTGCCATGCTCCAAGATTTGGGTTTTGGATGTTGCTTCATTCAATTTGCTAGCATGTGTCATAACCCAATTTTTATTGCTTTTAAATTAGAATATGATAAATTGAATTATTGAGGAAATTCAATATGTTGAATGAAAATTTTGATATTTTTGAAATGTTTGAAAGTAGTTGACCATCTTTTGACCATGTGATCTTATAAACTATCTCATACTTTATCATGATTGAATGTTACTGATGAATTGTGTAAGTGCAAGTGTGTGCAAATGCAAGGTAACAGGTTGAAGGACGAGAACACGATTGAAGTAGGATCGTTTAACCAAATTGAACAGTATGCTTGATGGAATCTGGATGCACACACCACAAAACAACATGATAGATTGTATTTAAATTTTCATACAGAAAAATTATATTGACTTGATTCAAAATGATTCAATGTTTGAAAATAATAGGCTTGTGGAATGTTATACATGTGACTTCTTATTCAATTGTTTGTTTTGATCATATGTTTTCAAAATTAAAAAGATAATGATAGCATGATTAAACATATTTGTATGTAATTAAAAAGGCATGCTTGAAGGATACTAAAACTACTTCCTTTGAAAACAATTATTCGAATAAAATAAAATTTTACTCCTTGCTTGGAAGTGATTGAATACTATACTATTATAAAAGTAAAATATATATATACATATTCCTTATAAATCTCGAATATGGGATCAAAATTATCAAAACCATACTGTTAAATTTAAATAATATTTAAAATTAAGACATAATGAAATAGTGGTCTGCATTCAAATTTAAGGCCAAGATATTCAAATTTGAATAGTGGGGCGGCCAAATTAATGTCAATTATGAATGAAATGGCCCCATAATGCTGCAAACAAGTAAAGAAAAGATGTATTTTCCATTTTGGTGGCACAAAATACTGAGAAGAAATTTGCAGGGGTCTAGCAGTGCGGCGAGAAATCAGGAAAAAAGCAAGCTAATGAATCGATTCATCTAGAAAAGAGGGAAAAAACCGAGGAAAGGCCACAAACAAAGATAAAAATTGTTGTTTGATGTTGTTTATGCTTAAATTTTGTATTCAATACTATTTGAAACTTTCATTTCCCTTACTTTTTGTCGATTTTATTCGAGTTGATGGAAAAATATTAGATGCCCATTTTTTGCAAGTGTATTTTGCTTTGGGGCCAAGGTGTTTCGATTTGAGATTGACCATTTTCTTGAAAAATGTTGCAAGGGCCTTATCAGCCAATGTTTGCATGCACCATATCTTATCATATTATTTCTATCGACATGATAGTTGAACTAGGATAAGCACTGTATGATTTATTTGTTTCACCTCTTTCATTTATTTCTTGCATGTAAATTTTGATAACCATTACATGGTTAATCAGATTATTCCAAAATCTTGAATTATTGTTTGGTACTAAACAATTTAAAAATTGTTGTCATTTTCCTTTAAGGGAAACGACTATATCGCTATTGTAATCTTTCACTTTTGTTGTTCATCCTGTCGGCTAGGCCAAATAGGTATGTCGCCCGAAATGGGTGTGAAGGCTGCAATAATCGTTCATAGAACAATGTATATGTATATGTCATTTTTGATTAAGTATGACACCTCATTCATCTCAAAAAATAGAGGAACAGTTATATCATTTCATTTATTTATGTGGGCATCGATCTTTAAGATTTATTGTAGTATACCATTTGTACATCGATTTTATCGCTTAACCAAATGATTCCCATTTCTTTTTGCATACATGCAATGCTTGCCTATGTTGTTTACACCAGTTTGTTTTGCATGCACATATCATTCCCTGAACGATGCTTGTATCGTTGCATAGAACGATCACTATGAATGAGTCTTACTAGCTGGTCGTCAAACATTATAAGTCGATAATCAATATTCTTCATGGTTCGGCTAATAATAATGTAACTTGTGATGAGACAAAATAGTCATTCGACTGTTAGTCATTCTTATAATGACAATAGCTTGAACTTATATCCATAACAGTCACCAATAGAAACACGGGTCCTTCTTAACCCGAAACAGTAAAATAAATGTTTCAAATTTGTATGTGATTAGAAATGACAAGCATTTCGTTCAATCCTTTTGTTGCAAAAAAAGAACACTAGTATTGTTCGGATATTTGTATAACTAGAAGGATAGAACATTGACCGTTTACATGATATACCATATTATTTGAAACTATTAACGAGACATAATGGCACAATAATTCATAAACTTCTGCAAATAGCATTGTTATGATACAAACAACATTGCTATGATACAATCAACATTGTCATGACTCAAAAAACACTGTTATGTTACAAACAACACATTAGTATGTGGAAACTATTCAAAATAGATTTGTTCTTATTTCTTTGAAAAGGAAATTTACATCTTGTATTACTATCAAATGATATGACAAATTTGTAGCAATATTTTGGAATGAAAGAAATCTGTTACAATGGTCTTTATTTCAAAATGTATGCACAAATATATTAACTTAAGTTGGCACATATATGTGTATGCACATAGACCTTCGTCTACGTATATACACATACTTGTGATATATCTTCTTTAGTTATTTGTTTAATTCATTTTTAATGAATATTGAATTACGATGAATGTAATCATGTGGCATGTGTATGAATTTGAATGGTTAATGTATTGAAT
The DNA here is from genome assembly GCA_007258455.2 of Sequoia sempervirens. Lineage (NCBI taxonomy): Eukaryota > Viridiplantae > Streptophyta > Pinopsida > Cupressales > Cupressaceae > Sequoia > Sequoia sempervirens. The sequence goes on along the minus strand of VDFB02085092.1, from coordinate 7,959 downwards.
AGATCCATTTGAATTATTATGAATTTAGTTGAGTTAAGGGTGTATCAATGGGTATTTTTAGATTTAAGTGTTAGCAAAGATTAGATCAATAATAAACCCAAAGAACTATAAAACACAATGAAAGCAAATAATAAGAATGATTATACCAGATATTTGTTGAAGCTTCTATGATTCACCTCCATAGCACCTTCTAACTTGCTAATTGTTGCCCTCAGATCGAATGTGTGAGCAATCTTTGACTATGGCAATGTCCTAAACAAGCTTTGAAGGATTTGAAAATGACAAACAATGACTATGCCTATGACTATGACAAATGACAATAATCAAATTAAATAAGCTAAGTGCATGTTAAATCTAAGCATGAATGTCTATAATAACAAAGTGGGTGTAAATTGTGAGCAAAATTGACATTTTATAGAAAATGCAATTTTGAGCAGACGGACGAGATTAAAAGATGACAAAGCCTAAAATTAGAGGTCAAGATTTCATGTGACAATCCCTAATTAGGGTTAAGGAAAAATTATTAAATGAGTGGTCAAGATGTCAGTTGATAAAATCAAATCCGTGGTTGAGAATAAATGTGACAAGAAGATAAAAGATAAATATTTTCAAAAATCAAGAAGATAAAGACTGCTTCATTTGTAAGATTCGAAAAATCAATAAGATAAGACTGGACAGAAAAGTAGATTTGGAAAATCAAGAATTTTCTCAATTACTTGATTTTTGGAAGAAGATTACCTTTTTGAATTAAATTAATTCAAAATATGGATTTTGTGTGACAATAAAATGTCGATTTTCAAATTATTTACCAAAATGAGCGGCGATCAAGAATGTGATATCATCTTAAATAATTTCATTTATTTAAAATGAGGGAAATGTTAAATTTGACAATTAAATAATTAAAGATAATTATTTAATTTTAGAGGATTAGACCAATAATTAAAATAGAATTAATAAATTCATTTAATTATGAGAATTAGTGACATATTAAATAAATAATAAATTCATTTTGTTTGATGTCGAGAAGACATAAGAATTAAATAAATTAAGATTTAATTGTAAGAAAATAATAGACCATTAGTGATGTATCGAATAAATAAATAAAATTTATTTATTTAATAATCATGAAGAATAAAAAGATATGAATTAATTAAAAAATTATGAATTATTTAATTAATAGTCAAATGTGGACCAAGGACCTAATTAAATGTCATAATTATGCTAGGGCCGAAAGTGGTAAAATAGAGCTTGGGCCTAGGTCATTTTAAGTGTCTACAAAGGGAATAAGTAGACTCAATTACTTTTTCATAGAATTGTGGGTAAAAATTACTCTCTTTGTTTAGTAGAACAACAACACCTGAGTAGACTAGAGCACCTTAGGGTAGATGTTGCTAGAGGGTAGATAGTTTCTAAGGAGTAAACTTATATTGTTTGAAAGCTACCTTCTGGGATGGGTGTCGAAATGGAGTACAAAGAGTATAGGTTTTTGCTTTATCCAAAACCTATCTTTTGTTGTTGCAACTAAATTTTATGCTTGGCCAAGCAATTAGCCCATTATGTATGTATGGACTTTGTGATAACACTCTCTGCCATTCCTAGCATAGATCTTACATTTTTCTATATCATAGATAGAGATGCATGTTGATGCTTGAGCACACACCAAATTCCGCCTTGCAGATTGTTCTCTTGTTAAACTTTCCATGTAGGGTTGGGCATTTTTCAAGTAGGAAGAATTTCAGGGAAGCATAAGCTTCGTGGTTGGGCGGTAAAGTGCTTCAACCATGTTCTCGTCCACCAGTGGAGGTGAGCATCAAGAGGAAACCTTTGATGTTTTCATGATTATCATGGACTATGATGTAACCTTGATGTAAAATTATATATTGTATTGACTTTGTGGCCCTATGAGCCAAGTCAACTTGGTTATTGTAATTGACATTGGAAATGAATATATATATATATATTTGACTCATTTTAATTAGACATGTGTTGCTATGATTGAAAATAGCTGCTTAAGTAATGTCTTTTTAAAATTAATATTCATAATGCCATTTGCAATAATATATTTAAGTAATAATTAGAATGGGTTATTACAGCATGATTTTTTTTATGCTTCTGCTTGCATTACCATCAATGGTCACCAATCTCATGCTTTTGGGATCTTCCACTCTATTCATCAAGGTTTCCCTCTAGCCCCCTCTCTCTATGTTCTGCTATTGAAGGCTTTGGATATCTTCTAGCCCACTCAATTTCTCATGGGTTAGTCAGGGGCATTGCTTGCTTGATTCATTGACCCAACTTATTAATGAAAACTTTGCAAATGATTCTTTCCTCACTCTTATTGAAGAGGAGAAAAAATATCAAGGCAATTCACAAGTGTTTGGAAATATTTTGTCAAGTGTCGGGCTCAACTATTCAATGGTGCAAGACTCATTGTTATTGTCAACTTGTTCTTCCTATGTCTCCATGGCTTCAAACCTTTGGTTGGAAGTGGATTGACCATGGTGAAATATTCCAATTTCCGAGCATTCCCTTTGCTTTGCAGGCTTCTCAGGTGGCCTTATGATTTTCTCTCCAGAATTGAAAAGAAGCTTTCTTATTGGATTACGAAGCCTCTTTCCTTGGTAGGGAAATTATAGATGTGCTCCTTGTAGCCACTCATATGTATTATTCCTCATGTTGGGATCCTTCTAAGGCCTCTTACCTAAAGTTGGAGAAGCTTCTTTGATATTTTTTGTGGGCTTCTTCCAACAACCACAAGGGATTTCATTGAGTTTATTGGGAGTTTTGTTGCCTCCCTTGTGAATTTGGAGGGTTAGGGCTATTATCCACTCACTATCAAAGGTGGGCTCTTTGCATTAAATGGATTATTCATGCCCTCATTGGAAATGAAGCCAAGAAGATATTGCTTTGATATTGTATTTCCTCTAGCTACTTGGTTAATTGGCTTGCCTAGAAGGGGATTGGTTTTCAAAATCATCTCACCATGAAGGATGCAATAATCAAGGGAACTTTGGTGCCCAAAAGAATTTGGTGTTCCTAAGAGGCTGTTAAGCCTTGAGTTTTTTGGAATGGGTCTACTTTTAGAGATGGCCTTTCTCTTAATCAACAACCTTTGGTGGTCTCCTCTATTGCAAGATCAAGGTCACCCTCTAGCTCATTTACCATGGGTGAGGACTTTGCAGTTTCATAAAAAAGGCATCCAATTCCCACATGATTTATTCTCAAAAAATTCTATGAGTCTTATGTCCTGGGATGAGATTAAGACTAAATTTTAATTTTCTTTATAGGATTGTGAGGATTTTAAACCTACTATAGGGGCCATTCCTATTGATATAGTTCAAAAAAATGACATTCAATCTTCCATACCACAGTAGACATATTGGAAGTGGGGTGTAAACACTTCCTTCCACAACTATAAGCCACGTCTTGGTTGTCATTGGCTTTCTTCACATTTACCCATGGTGTTCAGTTTAAACATGAGATGACATTTGTAATCATCAGCCTTGGTTTGGAAACACATATTTCTCAATGTTTGATTTGTTGTGTTAGAGCCTAAATTAACCCACTTTTCTTGATGTATTTTTTTATAAGGCTTTCCAATAAGGTCATTGTTAATTTAAATGGGTATTTGAGACCCTTGTTATTTTTGTGGATAGTTGAAGTCTTATAAACACTTCTAGTTTTTTCCTTGAGCTCAATAGCTTTGGAATTAGATTCATGATCTCTTTCAACCCTTTGTTAGAGTCTTTTCATAGTATATGGTTCTTTTGGGGGATTAGCCTTGCATTCCTTATAAATTCAATCAGATTTGGCATGCTTTTAGGGTGGAGATTCTCTTTAGCATTTAGAATATAGAAATTCTACTATTTTTGTTCATTGTAATGTTGACTAAAATGTTTCACTTTTTCTAAAATTACTATATTTTCTAATGTTTTGTTATATATCTAGGTGCAATCCAACAAGGTTTCCTTGGAGGTGGATCACCTTCAAGAATTACTTAAATCATTGGGGAAACGCCCTTGTTCTCTAGCTAGAGTTCCTCTATCACCTTTCTCTTCCTGGGGTTGCTCACCTTCTCACAGATGCTAGAGAGGAAAGAGTCTCTTAGCTCGTGATAATCAAGTTTCTCAACCCTAGGCTTCTCCCTCAACTCATCAAAGGGACTTGGGTCACATGAGTGCATCACAACCTATTCAAAAATTCTCGAATTTGCCTCCTCCTCAAGGCTCTGCTCTTGGGTGGTCTTCAGATTGGTATTGGCTATTTCTATAGCCTACGATAAAGATAAATAAAAAGTGATGAGGGGTGGGATCCCCCTGACGTCACTCTGGACCCCACTGATGTATGGGGTAGGCTAGGTGACTAGGACCTACCACCTCCTCTTGTTGCTACTGCTCTTACTGCTTAGTAACCTTTACATTTTTGTAATGTTTTTTTTATCTGAGATCTACCCTTTGTTGAATTTTGGGGTGTGATTTCATATACATCCACCTTTTTTGTGTGGATATGTGTACTATTATTCTCTAATAAATAGAAATGCTAACACTTATTCATAAAAAATATTTGTGTTTGATTTTTGTACTTTGGAGTATATTTAAACCCTTGAAAATGTATACTTCTAATTGAAATAACTTGTTGAAATAAGCATTGAAATAAATTATTTTTCTTGTATTTCTTGTGGCCATGTGTTTTCATGTATATAAGGAACTACTCTACTACTAAAATGATTGAAAATGACTTTTAGATCATAAAACAACATATCCTTTTTTCTTTTAAAAAATATAATGATTAAAAATAAAAGATTCACACAATCAACAAGTTCTTTCTACTATCCTCAATCAATGAAGAAGATTAAAGCTTAGATTTTTAATGATATTGATTATTTAATAATTTTGTTTTGAATGTTTGAATGAAGAGGAAATTACTCCCATTTAAAAAAATATGTTTACACTATTGAGTAGTTGGTTTGATTTGAATGTTTTTGTTAATTTTTTAGATGAACAATACTATTGTTTTGATAGTGAATTTATAAGAAATAAAATTAAATCTATTTCTATTTTTACTTTAGATTTAGAGCAATTGATATTCCTACACTAGCTTACTTCTAACAATCAATTACTCTATGTAAATTAAACTACTCTGAATAAACATAAATAAAAATTCACATAAATTGTTGATGATAAATTGACTTTGAGGGGTCCAAATGCTCAGAATATGTTCTCTTAACCATGTACTCTCCCTATGGTGGAAGAAAGGTAGGAAACCCAATATAAGTGGATGAAAAAGAAGACAAAACAATGCTACTGCTAAAGACATTAGTATTAGAGCTTAGAAGTTGTTTTATATGATGAAGCTTATGAAAATGGTAGCATAAAATATTCTAGATGTTTTGTATTTACTAGATTGTAGTAAAAGTTATATGAACCCATAAGAATCTTGAGAATCTTGGTACAATTCTTTAAACAAAACTCAAACTTATTTTTATTCACAAAAGGTTAGAAAAAAATTCTAAATTTTTCCAAAAGAAAAGGCCAGAGAGATCACTACAAAAAACTTTAAAAAACATTAATAGCACAAGATCCACAATTAAGGGTGACACTATAGATAAAATATATGGGGACAACATGGAATAAGTTAAACTAGAGTTCTAAAGGAAAAAAGAGTGAAAAAAGTAGATGCATGCAAATAAATCATGGAGACAAAAATAACACATAATTTTCCCCTTTAGTATTAACTCAATCACTATTATGTATGTGAGTTTGTTGGGGTGTCTACATAATCATTAGGGATAATTGATGAATAAATTAATGTATGCATCATTCCAAAGAAAAAAATTAATGTTTCAAAGAATGGTAAGGTATGAGACCTTGAGAAATAATTATACAAACATACAATAAAGAGAGAGGGCCCTATGGAGCAACTAAAAACTTCCACCAATATTAGGATTAGTTGAGAGAGTTTTATTTTTATATTTCATGTTATGTAGGATTGTGTATTGGGCCATTAGATTATCATCAGACCTATTATGTATGATTGTCCATTTTTTGGATGATAAAAATGCAAATCACAAAGAACAACAATGTTAAACTCACACTCTCACAATAATGCAATGAAGTTCAATATCTTGGCTCATAATATAGAATTTAGATAACAAGTAAAGTCATCATAGCTAAGATCTTGATTTCCTCCATTGTCGGTTTCTCTTCAAAGTTACAAACTATGAAAGAACATCAATGATATGATGTAATGATAATGATAAATGCTCAAATATAAATGATACATATGCTTGACAATGATAATGATAAATACTTGATAATACTTGAATGCTTGACAATGATAATGATAAATACTTGTTAATACTTGAATGCTTGACAATGATAACAGTGCTAGAGGGATTTTTGATAATAAAAGTGCTAGGGGGTTTGAATGAAATGAAAGCTTCTTATTTATATGCTTCACTTGACATTTGATCAATGGTGGAGATTGATTTGAAAGATCAATTGATATGAAAATTCAATTTGATGAAGGAGGGAAAGTTAAAAGAATTAAATAATTAAATTTATTTAATTTAAAATGATAGTTGGAGAAATAAATAAATATTAATTTATTTATTTTAGAAGAAAATATTTAATTTTAAAAAATTATCTTTAATTTATTTAAAAGAGGAGTGTTAGCTAATTAAATAATTTTAAAAAATTATTTAATTATAGAGGACCAAAGAAATATTGAATTTTAATTTTAATTAATGTTGGAGGGAAAATGATAAGTAATGAATTAATTAAATAATTAAAAATTACTTAATTAATATAGATATGATGAAAAGATTTAAGATAATTAAATTATTTCCAAATGACACCAAACAATTAAAAGATGACGAATCAATCTCAAACACCAAAATCACTCAATCAATACAGACATGACGAAAGATTTTACACACCAAACACCATTTTAATCATTACATTTGCAAAATACGGGGAATGTTAGCTTAATTAAATAATTAAAAATTATTTAATTAATATAGATAGAAGAAATGATAAGGATAATGATGAAATGATAAGATGAAAATGCATTAGTCATTTTTAGGTGTCTACATTTTTCCCCACTTTGAGACAATACATTTTATAGTGTTGTTTCCAAGAAAAAAAGATTGATGATATGTCCCAATGTGCCCTAGTGGACCATGGGATGGAGGATATGATGCCCCTTTGAGAAATTGGCTATAGAAAATAATATTCTAGTTAGGCTCATGACAAGAAGGATTAGTTAGGTCAATGATAATGATGATGATGATGGTTGATGCATATGTGTAATGATGGATGTTATGATTTTATGATATATGATTATGATTTATGATTATGATGCACATGAACTATAGTTATGGTACTATGATGCATGCTAACAGTTGTGAATGCAGTGAAACCAATCTCCACCAAGGATCAAATATTAAAATGAAACCTATAAAGAGAAGATGCAACAAAAGATGACATATAAAACATAAAGAAACAAGGAAAAATAGACAAGACATGTTGTTACTTTGAAGCGGAACCTTAGCAAGTGGATATCACTTGCCATTTACCCAACTTTCATATACATAACACACATGCAAAAATAAAAAGAGAGAAACGAAAGAAGTCAACCCAAGCTACTCTAAGCACATTAAGATATAGGCCTTCATCAAGAAAATGAGAAACAAAAGAAGTCAAACATGCCAAGGAAGACACTCATTTATGACCCTAGTTGCTCTAAGCATATTAGGGTAGGCTTTCATCGAGAAAATGGGATAAAAAGATAAAACCAAGAAAGCAAATGAAAAGCAATTGAGAAAAAAAATCAATAGCCAACACATCTCTTGTCAAAATATAAGCTCAAATTTGATAGATAAGGTACATTGTAGGAAGGATACATCTATTAGAACCTCATATTTGTTTTGAAAATTCCCATTGTAGGAAAGATAATTCC
>VDFB02085091.1:0-42401 GCA_007258455.2 Sequoia sempervirens | reverse complement strand
CTGAAAGGTTCCCGGTCAGTTGGGATAATGTGAATCATTGAACTGCCCACCCTGGCTAGATGAGGAGGAAGCAACTTTAATCTGAAAAGAGGTTGTGCCCTAACATATTCCTACTCCATTTCATCAAGGTCTATCTAGACCAAGAATGAGTTGTATTCACTTAAATAAAAAACCTACCGAATCTCATCTACATTTATATTCAGTAAAACCCCACCATCATTATCCCTGATAATCCTTGTGACGAGATCATATCGTGCAGCCACTGCCCTGAGTAGGTCAACATCAAGAAATACATTCGGCACCACAAGTTTTCCCATATCATATCTCCAACCATTTGAAAAATGATGAGACATATTTTGCTGCCCATACCATCTCCTAAACATTTCCAAGCCCGTCATTTCTACCCTAGCATCCGCAATGTTATAGGTTTTATATCTTAATCCCTCACCTAAGGTTGTCCCATTTATTAAGATCAAACCCCTCTTCTTGTCATTTGTTGACAAAGGGAATTGGTCAAGGAAATCGTCATATAAATTCCTTTGTAAATAATCAATAAGGCTAGAATGCTGCTTTAGTGGCACCATTTCAAACAACCAAGGCTTCTCCTAAGATCAAATTTGTGAGCAAACTAGGGCTACCCAAAACAAAATTACAGTAGAATTTTGCAATTTCCCACAATTCAAAAGAACCAGTAACCCTAGAACCTTAATCCAAAAAACTACTGACCAACACAAAACAACCCTCCATAAGAATTACATTCAAACAGAAACAGTGATAAAGAAAGTAACTCACGAGATTTTGAGATTTTGCGCCCTGCAAAAAATCAAACCCTATCGTAATTGCTTTGAAAAAACTCTATCTTTGGCTTTGGACCGCTTGGAAAACACTTGAATGCCCTTGTGGTGAAGATAGCCTAAAATTAAATACTTAGAATTTATGAGAAATGGCCAGAAGATGTCTCATCCGCCATTAAAGCTTACTTGCACACCACGCCAACGGCTTCAATTGTATTTGACATAAATTTAAATCTTTGCCATCGATCTCTTGTTTCTGTTAGATTATCGAATGGTCACCTTAAAAGAAGTTGGCAACATCTCCATGTCATTATCAAGGACCCACCATAATACGCAACACCAAAAGAATACACGTGGCGCCCGCCTGCAATATCACGATCATTAAACTCCCTTCAGTTTAGGATCACATGATAGCGGGCAACCGTTGATTCCCTTCATCGATGATTATGATCATACATAACAGGGAGTAGCATCAATACCTATCCGTTGAGCAACTTTTTTCAACAAGGTTAAAACATCGCCGTTGATCATGAGCACGTGCATCTCACATGTGGTTTAGTAACTCGCTCCATAATGCACTAAAGTCTAATACACATATTAAACACTTTTTTTTACTCTTTTTAGCATTGGAAAACTGGGACACATGGCACCCGCCTATGATATCGCGATCACCAAATAGCCAGCAGTGGTGTCGTCACGAGATCGCGGGGAACGGTCAAAATCAACCGTAGGGAAATCGATGGTCATCAAAATAACCCCTGCAAAACATTAAAAATACTTAGAAGAAAATAAGGGGAAAGGGACACTGCCTAGGGCAATGAAAGTCGATGACTCAATGTTGTTTTATAAGCGTGAGGCACAGACCGACCCAAACTTTAATAAATAAAAGGGGCAGGCGAAATATTTAGCATTTTTATTAAAAAGGGTCCTAGCCTAGACGATTCAATGGGACATAAGTTGTTTTTAGAACCCCTCCTCTAAAGGTAACGACAGAAAAGACCCAACCCAAAGATAGAACACCAAGGTTTCATGGAAGCAAAGCAAAATTCCAGCCCTAGGTACCTTCCGAATAATCAAGAAAAACTAGTAACAAAAGGAAACCAAGGACTTAAATTTGAGGCTCCATCAGATCAAACTATTAAACTACATGAGAAATAAATGAAAACAGTAAATGCATATGTATGTTTATTTGTAAATGTAGGTGTAAAATAAATAAGAATAATGAAAATTATAAAAGAATATAAGGAAAGGTCTCCTCCCTTCTTGGTAGTGATAACCTCCTCCACACACAACCCTTAAAAGTTAGATAGAGGAATATAGTGTTTTGGAAAGAGACTCGAGTTGATTCTCTCTATTTGATGCAATTAGTCATTTTATCGCCTAGGCATTTATAGTATTGATTACTAAGGCACATAAGCCAATTCTTCATAATAGAAGAGGAATTTGATCATACTTTTCAATGATGGCATTATGAAAACCTTAGGTTAAATGAATAATTCTAAGCTAAGTTCTTTAAATCATGTCCAATCATATAGGAAGACATTTGCTAGTAATACTGTGGATACCATGGAGAAGGCTAGTCTTTGGGCTCTTTCATCAATCATCCTACCTTAAAACATGCAAAAGTCTCCTAGCAATTAGACATATGAAGATTTAATATGACATAAAAAAAATTATTGCCAAAGCGTAAACTTATGATGAGTTAACTAGGCCTAGTACACACTCCCTCCCGTTAACCACTTAGACATATGGAAATTAAATGTAAATTTTCTGCTATTTTTATTCATGTAGGTGGCCAATAAACCACTTGGTGGTGTTTCCCTTCAAGTTTATTTACTTGAATGAAGAGCAAAAGTCCTTTGATTACAATTAGAGAATACATTTGAGGCCTTGGTTGTGTAACTAGTGGACCATAGTCACATTTAACACTTGTTACAAAGTTTAGGAGTTAAAATGTTAAGTAGATTTGATTTGTGATGGACACATTTGGACGGTAGTAACAATAGCTTGCAATCTATCAAGACTTGATTACCTTATAACATGTGAAATTCTAGCGATGAAATGATAGATTAATCATAATGTCACCTTGGGATCACATCACCATGAAAGAACTTCATCCAACATCCTTATGAGTGCAGGTACCACCAAATAGGTATTTGTCAGATCTGTCTTCCTCGAGCGAGGGAAATTTAGGAAGAGAAGAGGAAAGTGAGATATGTAGTATGTCTAAAAGAGGGAGATCGACTAGAGGTCAAAAGATTAGAAGAAAATTTTGTAAATGCATGGAATTTTTTCTTGCTGAAAGGGGGTCATGTTCTTATGATGATGAGAGAATAGGCGACATCGAGGTGCCCTTGAGGTACAAACATCTACAGAAACAATGGATACCCAAGGAACTTCCTTCAATAAACACCGATTTTTGTGTCAACGAGAGGATATATCGTATAGCACCATCGTCATTACATGGTTTGGGCCTATTTTGCATGGATGGCATAAAGGTCTGTTACAAAAAAGTTACTAAATTGATGAAGTATGTTGGACCCTGTTACAGTTACAAACATTGGATGCAACTGGTTCGATATACATGAAGTATGCGTAGGTATGCAGTGTCAGCAAATTATATACAAGTAAAAGATAAGGATCAAAATAAAGGAGTGGCTATGTACATTGATAGAAGGCCAAAAGCATCAGGGAATATTATAGGGTTTATAAACAGTACATGACCTGGGTCAACAAATAAGCAACCCAATTGCATATTCGAGGTGCGCGAGGGAAACCATGTATTCGTATGTGTGATAAAATCAATAACTGTAAGGGAAGAGTTGCTAATTGATTACAATTTGAATCGCTTAGTTACAAACACAGTTACTATGGAGGTGGTAGGTACTATGTACCATTTTACCCAACCTCCAATTAATGACTCTAATATACCATTTTATTCTTATATTTTTTTTCATAAGTCTATTGGTTTCATTTTGGTAATATTTTTTATATTTAATTTTTGTCACAGGGGGAATTTGATCGTACGGAGAAGGCTCGTGACACCGGATAAGTGATGTATCTTGATTATGCTGCTCAAGCGAGGTTTACCACATTATGGTGGCCTGGATTAGATCACGAGGAAAATGTTTTATTATTATATTGATAGCTTTCATAAGTTTTTGGGTTAATTTACGATAATGTTTTAATATTGTTCGCGGTCGACTAATGAAGAGCACCAGCAGTAGAGGAGAGCATCCATAGTGAGGTCGCGATCAATATTTTCTGATGATGACATGGCTTATTAAACAAACCCTTCTGATACGATAAAGAAGCTCATGAAAATATGCAATGAAGAAATGACTGAGTTGATGTTCAAAATGCCTCAAACAGATGAGATAAAAGAGAGGGTTAAAGTATTGATAGAGAGAGATTACACAAAACTTGCAAGTAAGCTATCATGAGGTCTTTAATTATAACATAAGTTCATTCATGGTTTTATATTTTGTACTCTTTTATGTCATGAACTAAAATATGTGTTATTTTTATAGGGTTATTTTCCTCATCATGCTTCTAGCCATGATCAGGGTACTGCAAGTGCTTCTCGAGAAGTAAGGGTTGGTACAAATGTCCATCTGAACTTCCTAGGCATACATCACATTATCTAACCCCATCATTCGTGCCTATATTGTCGTTTGAAATGTCGGAAACACATACCATGTAGGCATCTGTTAATGCACCCTCTGGCAGCAAACACATAGCAGAACATGCGTCAAGACATGTACCTCAGGATGCACAGGCCACTAGTACTGGTGATGTTTTAGCAGCATTTCCTGGATCTTCACGTATTACTAGTACGGGAACATTGCCGGTCACACTTGTGGTGATCGAGGATTTCGTTCCCATAAAGATAGAGAAGGTCCCAGGTACTTTAAAATGTTTTAATTATTATTCTATATAATCCAATTGAAATTTATTTATTGATCGCTCTTTTTAGACTATTAATCCCATGATCATTTTGCAGGAAATGATGTTTTTTATAAACATCTAAGTGACATTGGAGCTCTTCGGGCGCACCATATGTACACGGTGGAATGCCCAAAATGAAGATTTAAAAGATGAGCTCATTAACCATTTAGTTGTGCTATTCGGTGATAAAACATTCAACTGAACCAAGGTCCTTAAGAAAGATGGTACCTATCTAAAGTATGCGAGGGACCAATATAGGTCACATTTAGAAAAGAACAAAAAGTACGAGCATCCCCCCATGATTCTGAATAGGGAGTGGAAGGACCTGGTGTCTGATGGAAAGGAGAAGGCTGAAAAGAAAAAAGGAAAGACACCATTGGGCCAAGGAAGGTATGTGATATAGAAGCATAAATTTGCAAAAAATCCCGATTAATCACGATTTAAAAAAAAAACTGCAGGTTGGATGATTTTTTCCTTGATTTTTTGAAAAAATCATTGAATTTTTGGTCAATGATTTTTTTCCGTTTCAAACTTCAAAATTGCCAAAAAAACGTGTTTAAAATCTACAAAAAACTGTGAATAAAATTGAGCTGAATTTCGTGCAAAAAAAACTATGAGATCATGGCTTGTTGCTTACTATTATGCTTTGATAGATTTTTTCCAAGCATCCATAGCTTGTTTGAAAGAACCTATTTTAGGCTTTTAGCCATAGCAGCAAGGCAATGAACTGTTTGATAAAATGCTTTGGTAGACATGTATGAAAAATGCAAGAGCATGCATTGCCAGCGCTGGAATGCTCAAAAAATGTCTCAAAGAAATGTGTAGTCTCATGGTGATGGAATGCCATGACGAATGCCATGACAAGAAAAAATTGCTATGGGATTGTCATGGCATTCCATCACCGTGAGACCCAGATTTCTTTAGGCATTTTTTTCAAACAATTCGCCGTCTTGTCTATGTTATTGCTTAATATTATGTTTTGCAGTAGATTTTTTCCAAGCATCCATAGCTTGTTTGAAAGCACTTGTTTGAGGTTTTTACTTTTTAGCCATAGCATGAAGGCGTTGAACTGTTTGATAAAATGCTTTTGGTAGACATGTATGAAAAATGTGGTAGCATAGAAAAGGTAGTGAACTATTTGAAAAAATGCTTCAAAAAAATGTGGTCTCATGGTGATGGAATGCCATAACGAGTGCCATGACAAGCAAATTTCTATGGATTGTCTTGGCATTCCATCACCATGAGACCACATTTCTTTGAGGCATTTTTTGAAACAGTTCACTGCCTTGTCTATGCTATTGCTTACTATTATGCTTTGATAGATTTTTTCCAAGCATCCATAGCTTGTTTAAAAGCACCCGCTTTAGGCTTTTAGCCATAGCAAAAGAAGGCAATGAACGCTGATAAAATGCTTTGGTAGACATGTATGAAAAAATGCAAGAGTATTGCATGCGCAAGTTGAATCGCTGAAAATATGTCTCCAAAGAATGTAGTCTCATGGTATGGAATGCCAGCGATCTAATGCCATGTCAAGCAAATTGCTATGGATTGTCATGGCATTACATCACCGTGAGACTGCATTTCTTTTAGGCATTTTTTCAAACAATTCACTGCCTTGTCTATGTTATTGCTTACTATTATGCTTTGGTAGATTTTTTCCAAGCATCCATAGCTTGTTTGAAAGCACCTATTTGGGGTTTTACTTTTAGCCTTACAGTACGAAGGCATTGAACCGCTTGATAAAAATGCTTTGGTAGACATGTATGAAAATGTGGCAGAATAGAAAAGGTAGTGAACTGATGGAAAAATGCTTCAAAAAAATGTGGTCGATGGTGATGGAAATGCCACAACAAAATGCCATGACAAGAAAAGGCCTTTATGGATTGTCATGGCATTCCATCACCATGAGACCACATTTCTTTGAGGCATTTTGAAACAATTCAATCGCATTGTCTATGCTATTGCTTACTATTATGCTTTGATAGATTTTTTCCAAGCATCCATAGCTTGTTTGAAAGTTAATCTATTTGTGACTTTTAGCCTATAGCAAAAGTCAGCTTGAACTGCTTGATAAAATACTTTGGTAGACATGTATGAAAAATGTAGTAAGATAGACAAGGTGTTGATTGCCCTTTGAAAATGTCTCAAAGAATAGCCCATGGTGATGGAATGCCATGATGAATGCCATGAAAAGAAAATTTCTATGGATTGTCATGGCATTCCATCACCATGAGACTGCATTTCTTTTAGGAATTTTTTCAAACAATTCACTACCTTGTCTATGTTATTGCTTACTATTATGCTTTGGTAGATTTTTTCCAAGCATACATAGCTTGTTCGTAAGCACCTATTTGAGGTTTTTAATTTTTAGCCATAGCATGAAGGCATTGAACTATTTGATAAATTCTTTGGTAGACATGTATGAAAAATGTGGTAGCATAGAAAAGGTAGTGAACTATTTGAAAAAATGCTTAAAAAAAATGGGGTCTCATGGTGATGGAATGCCATAATGAATACCATGACAAGAAAATTGTTATGTATTGTCATGGCATTCCATCACCATGAGACCACATTTCTTTGAGGCATTTTTTAAAATATTTCACTGCCTTGTCTATGCTATTGCTTACTATTATGCTTTGATAGATTTTTTCCTAAGCATCCATAGCTTGTTTGAAAGCACCTATTTTAGGCTTTACTACAGCGTTAAAGGCAACGAACCGCTTGATAAAATGCTTTGGTAGACATAAAGGAAAAAAATGTGGTAGCATAGACAATCGTCACCATCGATATTTATGTAGTTGTAGTATGTTTTGTGCAATGTAATCATCGATAAGGAATATAACCAAACAAATATCTTATTTTCTTCTATAATTCATGGATTGAACTCAGATTTTATATGCTCTCAATGTCTATATGCTATGGAAATGCCATATTAATTTTTTTAAAAGTAGTATGCTATGTGTGATACTATCAACAATGTAAATTATATACTGATTACTCTTTCTTTTACATAATCTAACATATTTCAAACTTTTCATAGGCTACCCAACACATCAAAGGCAACAAAGGCAAGACTAGAAAAACATAGGCAACACAAACTTGGCTCTGGTGGTTATATGAAATTAGCTGCATGAATTGTAAGTATTAATAAATAAAATATTGCATCCAAATTATAATAAATTAAAAATAATTTTGGTTTTATCACACCATAGAAGCAAAATTCATGATCTTCTACAAAATGTAGGGCTCCTCAATTCAACAGAGTTCCTACTTAAGAGACCAAGATTGCCTTCTAGCAAGGCTATGGAGCCGCACGAACTTCTAAGATTCTTGGATCGCAAACACAATCTTCCATTGCATCCTACATGCGTGTAAATAAACTCAATAAATTTTATTTAAAATTGAATATTGTGCACTTCTATTCAATATTAATTTCCATAAAAGCAATTACATGCCTATTTGTTTTAAAACACTCAAGTAGTGATAATATATACTCCATTACTTATTACTGGAATGCACCGTGAAGGTGGGGAGCGTATCGTGCGATGAAGGTCATGGTGTGCATCCCTATACTTTAGAGCATGTAGAGGGTGATCAACATGTTGAGCATGATGAGGATAGAGAAGATTAGGAACATGATGTAGCCCCATCAGGTAAAGAGGACCACTCGAAAGTTCTTTAAACATATTTAATTGCAATTGGTGTATTAATTAATGTAACCTTTCGTGGTTTCAACTTTAGAGCATGTAGACTATGATCAACGTGTTGAGTATGATCAGGCTAGAGAAGATCAGGAACATGATGTGGCCCCATCAGGTAAAGAGGACCACCCTCATGTTCTATTAAACATATTTAATTTCAATTGGTGTATTAATTAATATAACCTTTCATGTTTCAACTGCAGATCAGATTTAGAGGGTGGTTCAATATGTTGAGCATGAGTCTATAACAAAGTTCAAGAACATGATGTGGACCCATTAGGTAAAGAGAACCACTCTAATGTTATTTAATTAATCAAATACTTGTAACAATAATAATAAAACATATTAGTTTAACATTTCTTTCTTATTGCAACAGATCCCCCCTTGAAGCGGCGTCCACGTCATGAGCAGATGACTACGCGTGCATTAAGATCACAAGCAGAGGGCAGAACAACTAAAGGGGGGACATATATTGATTTAGAAAATGATACTCCACTTCAGCTTTATGTACCTTTGAAAAAGAAAAAAGAAAAAAAGTGATTGTAATCATATCATGACAACCATATTTTTGATAATATGTAAAAACTGAAAGAATGAATATTATATGTTAATGAATGAATGTGAATATGTTAACAATGAATGTTATATGTTAATGAATGAATGTTATATGTTATTAATGGATGAACTACCGATTAATGTTATATGATTGGGTATGGGGAATTGAGAGTGATGTGAGGGAGGGGCCAAATGAGCTTCCACCAATGGTTCACTTTGTTAAGTAGAGAATATTAAACTATACTCAAAACAAAGAGAAGCCTAACAAGGTAATGCACTTTTCAATATAAGAAATGCATCATTTGAAGCATCAAACCAATATGCGCCCCGTGATGTATGATCAACACGTACCTACAATGGTACATTTCCACTTAATATTTTTAAAAATGCCGCCGCACTTCGACGACAACCACCGACGAATCAATAGAAAGGCTCGAGGAAGTTGCTATAGTTGCGACGCCGATTTCGTCATAACTCCCTGCCCATTTCATCGCCCTTCCAACGATCTTTCGGCGTTGCTACCATGCTAATCCCTACCCATTTCGTCGCACTTTCGACAAACTTTTGGTGTTCTTCTGACACTACTCCTTGCCGATTTCATCACAAAGTCGATGAACTCTTGGTGTTATTTTGATGCTACTACTTGCCTATTTCATCACACATTCGATGAACTTTTGGTGTTGTTTCGATGCTACTACTTGCCTATTTCGTCGCAATTGCGACGAATGTCTTCTATTGTTTCGACGCTACTGCTTGCCCATTTCGTCGAACCGGTGATGAAATTCTAGTGTAATTCGTTGGTGGATACACAAATTTTTCATCGATATTCTGACGAAATCTTGAGGTATTTCATGATGTCGTCGACTGACGATTCTTCACCATTATTTTGACATTTAATTTGTCATTGGCCTTTCGATGAAAAAACAGCGACGAAAATATTTTTGCCATTGTGTTGCTCTTCTGACAAAGATTTTTCGAATGACCGACGAACGCCCATCAGAAAATGGTGTCAAATCCAGTAGTGAGCCATTGAACATTTCAACCCATGCACCAAAACCATTGAGGGATGGAAATTAAAGGTCAATATCTGTCCAAAAAAAATCTAGAATATGTTGTGCATCCCTAACCCCGACTCCAGACAAGAAGAGGTGGAGTCATTCAAACGAATAAAGAGAGAAAGAGTATGGGGAGGCATGAAAAAGGCTCAGGAATTTTACAACATAGAAACCAAAAGGTATGATGTAGATCAACAAAAGCCACCAAAGATTCTGATGTTGCTGATCACCTTCCCTGTAGACATGTAGGATGCATTCTCAATGTTGGAATTTGTTTGCGGCCTAGACACTGAGAAGGATGTGCACGAATTTTAGTTGGGTCTAGGGTTTCAGTTCTGCAAGCAACATACCTTTTTCTGGTATGACTTTGCAGAATATTTTGCTAATGAGATGCTAAGGAAAATCAAGGATTACCCGATGCAACAAAGGTTCAGGTTTCCTTCCTTCCTTGCTCACCTTTTTTTGCACTAGAACCCTGATTTCTTTAAGAAGCATATGAGGTTGTCTATTTTTGATAAATCGGGAAAACGAAAGCTAATTTCTGTATGGACTCCTCTCTTCTTTGATACCTATGACTATTATGCATTTTTAGATTATTTCTTGACTTTGATTTTACAACATTTGAAGGGGTGATGGTTTCAACTAACTCACCAAGGAGAAAACTAGATATATGCAGAACTTCACCCCTAAATGTGACTGGTTTCTTAGAGTGGATTTCACATTCATTCGGCTACGCTATTTCATCGGAGAACCATTTTTCCTTTTGACCTATGTCACGAACAAGCTGCTAGCCCTCTAGATGTTTTGGTAGGTATCTCTTATTGACTACAAATTTTGTGGAGGGAAGGCCAAAAAGAGGGGATTCTTCATCTGTCCACAAACCTTCAAAATAGTGGTCATGAACAAGAAATAGATGCACAACCTACTGGAGGATAAGCTCATCTTGGGTTGGTGATGATTTGTGATAACTAGGATTATAACCTCAAGAATGATGCACCAAATGAATTTGTCAAGGTAATACACTACCCGTGGCATTACTGGGAGAAGAGGAGGAACCCACTGAAAGATCTGGATGATCTACTGGTTGATTTGATCCACATTCCTGTAGTGGATAACAGGCCACCATGGCATAAGTTCTACTTCCCTATGGCAGTGTATGATGAGAAGAAAAAAATGGGAGCCACCTTGTTTAACAAGTTACAACATGAAGAAGAATGGATCGTGAAAAGAATCAGAGCTTTCTGGGTATACAACAAAGAGACCGGAAAACCTGGGGCTGAGTATGGAAGTGCGGCATTGGATGAAAAATTTGATGAGATATGGGACAATGAGCATCCCACTTCTGGCTCCAACATGGACAAAGGCGATGACTCTGGTGAAGAGCCCAAAGAGTAAGAATCCAAAGTATCGTCGACCTCTGCCTAACAAAAGAGAAAGGAAACAAACCAGCCTATCTAGTTTGTTTCAAATGTGCAACTGAATCTATGAAGATCTTCATGAACACTCACTTGGGTTGCCACAAGGACAAGAGTGACTCAGCAATAGTAAAAAATTGAAGCAGTGGAGGACACTTTGCTGCCAAATGGCAGTGCACAAAAGCAGATTTTGGGGAGAGTTGCAAACACACTCAACAAGCTAGGAGGCTGTGGCAAGCCAAGAGATGAAATCATCCAGTCAGGAGGTAATGTTTTCTCCTTCTTCTCTAACTTTGCAATCTTTAGTAGCCCCTATTGTTTCTGCAACACCCATCACTACAAGTGTTGGCCCTTCCTTCTCTATTTCTACCATAATGGTTGCTAGAGGTTTCTCTCAGTTCTCCCAAATGAGGCCATTTATCCTAATGCCTTTGTAGACACTTACACCTTCTGCCATTACCCAATCTACTCTAGCCTCTCTTTCCTCAAGCACAATAGTGATTGAAACCCCTCTTGCTACTACTATGTCAAGTACAACCCAATTTACCCAACAATTGGAGTCTGCCATGAGCCCACAATTGCCACAACAATTGTTGGCTTCCTACATTGATTTCATAACTAAGCCTTTACAACCATGATTTAGAGACTGGACATCTAACCTGAATAGCTATTGAATCATCATGAAGGTGCATTTAACTTGTCAACCTAGGGACGTGAACTTAAAATGGGTTAGCACAATATGTGCACTAGGGGCTCAAGTAGTCATTGCACTCTACAACTAAGAAAAACAATACTAAAAGTAAATTTCTTAAAAGGAAATGAAGCAAATGTTGAATATCAACCAAAAAAGTATCCTCTAAACTAACAAGAACTCAGATGCTCGATCTCAAAAATTTATTTTATTCACTATAAATCATGCACACAAAGAGTAATGTATTTATATTACTGAAACTAGAGAATGAGAGTACAATGTCAAATCGTGCAACCTCCTAAAGAAGGAGAATCAAATCATTATTTATACTACAACTAAACAAGGCAGTCAGCTCCACAATTGGGAGGAAGTCATTTAGGAAAAATAGGGGAAAGTGGAGTGATGGTGGTTATGTATCCATGGAATCTGTTCAAACATGCAAGTCAAGCATAGACCTAACATAGAAGTAACACCCATGCATGCTCGATCATTAAATTTGACTGCAAGACGGTTATGTTCAGTTGCATGAAGAATCTTTGCTGCTGACTACCTTTGACTTGGAGCAATTTCTCAGCTGGATGTTATGGCGCATGCCCAAATGGCAGTGTCTTCCTCAACCTGGCATATTAAATTTGCATGCCAAGGTCAGTACACATAATAACTGCACATCTATAACCACTCTAAGAAACATTAATTAATCACATGCAAAATCAATATAGATGACCCACATATTATGCCAAATATCATTAAAACTTGTAGAGATAGGTTAATATCAAATATCAATGGTTTGAGGGAAACATTATGCCAATACCAACACTTAAGCATTAAAGTTCATGACATCTGTGAGCAAATAGACTATAGTTTCTACCCAATACTAGACCAAAAACTAGGTTCATCACTACCCCCAACCTAACGTTTTGCTAGTCCTCTAGCAGGGGAAGAGTTATTCTTCAGCTTGGTCAAAGTTTTGAAATTTGCAATTAAGAGTTGTACAACATCAGTGGCTGTAGTACATGAGTCAGGGTCCTAATAGAATCCTCTCAATCTATCAAACATGTTCCTTCTTTTCCTCTCTACAACAATGTCATACTGGTAGAATCTGAAATTTGGCATGGGCCACATGAGCATGGGTGGCAATTTCTGCATCTTTATCCTCAATCTCTTCCTCCTTCTTTTGAATTTCCTCCAACTTTTGTTTTTCCTTTTTCCATTCTTCCTCCCTTCTTTGTATTTCTCTCCATAAATTCAAAATTGTTGTATGTACTATACAACTAGGAGGATTATGAATGCCTACCAATCCTTTTGTTGATGGCGGCTCCTCATATGGCACTATTTGCATGGACTCAAGTTGTCCCATTATCTCTAGCAATAAGGGTGTTGTTTCTTCTTCCTTTTGATGCAGGGACTCTTGTTCTTGTTGTGGCTAGATGAACTCCTGCTCCAGTTCTGGCTATTGGTATAGGATTTCATGTTGCAAGACCTCTTGCTCACACTGCAGGACCTCTTCCATTCAGATTTCAAATTAGTTCATTTTAAAATTTCTAACACAACCTAATATGATTTGACACATGGATAATAAGTTCACAATAATTTTGCATCTTTCTGTTCCCCTCCCCCCAACCTGAATTTGGACATGTTTCCATGCATGTGAGATGGGAGTGGAGATTGACAAGCAATGATGGAATTTATTTGAATACCTATACTGACATATAGTGATTAGATGAGCACACTTAAAAGATGATTAAAGATATCAATTAATACACACATACCTGAATGTGTGGTAGATTTGCTGCAAAGATCATGAATAAAGTAATGCTTGCCTTGCTAGAAAATGAATTGAGCAATAGATGAAGATGAAGTGGAATGAGGTGAGGTGAAATGAAGTGATGGAAGAGAGAGAAAGGTGGTGATGGATGGGTGGATGGGTGGATGGCGAAGAAATGGACTTCCACATAAGTGAAAGTCTTTATATAAAAAGTACATACCTCAATTAGGCTGAAGGAGGGACACTAGGTCCACCACCTTCAGCTGCAGGAAGTTCTGAGTGCTGGGTGAATTGTTGCAAGAACTCTTCTTTAGAAGTTGTTTTATGGTATAATATGAGGTGATGACCATTGAAAAGTAATTTGAACCTGACAGGGTCAATGGTGGTGAGTTGAACAACTCCATTAGGAAAGACCTCAACAAATTTGTATGGTCCTATCCACCTTGTCTATAATTTTCCTGCATTGTCCTGGTATCTTGAATCATAGAGCAAAGCCCAATCTTCCAGTTTGAACTTCTCGTCCTTGATAAATTTTTCATGCCACTTGATTCATTGATTCTATACTACTTCTATATGCTACAGGGCTACTCTTCTTATCTCATCTAAAGCATTTAGCTGCATAATTCTTTCTCTATGAGCTTCAAAAATATACATCCCTAAATCCACTGCAGTTCGTAGAGTTTTATGTTCAAATTCAATTGGCATCATAGTTGTATTTCCATATAGTAACTCAAGTGGGGTGAAACTTGTAGTTGTTTTCCATGTTGTCCTATAGGCCCAAACAGGTTCTAGTAATATGTTTGCCCAGTCTTTCTTATGGATAGCTACTGTTTTAGTCAAAATGGCTTCAATCTCTCTATTTGTCACTTCAACTTGGCCATTAGCCTGGGGGTGATAAGGAGTAGACTTTTTGTGCCTTATATTGTATTGATTTACTAGTGTTGCAACAAGAGTTGATGTGAATTGTGGCCCTTGATCAGTCACTATTTCTCTTGGAACTCTATATCTTGTAAAAATCTCCTCATAAAGAAACTCTGCAACCTTGTTATCTCTTACATGCTTCAAGGCCTTAACTTCTACCCATTTTTTTACATAATCAGTGCATACCAATATATAAGACTTACCATTTGATGGAGGGTCAATTGGTCCCACAAAATCCATTCCCCACTTATCAAAGGGAGTGATTACTATTTGAGGAAAAAGTGGCATCTCATCAGATCTGGTTGGTCTACCCATTCTTTGATATCTGTCACATTTTCTAGTATACCTTCTTGTATCCTTATGGAGTGTTGGCTAGTAATACCTTGTGTTCAAAACCTTCATTGTTGTCCTCTTGGCTACAAAGTTTCCTCCACATGGTTCATTGTGACATGCATGCAAAATTTCATATGTATCATCTTGTCTCACACATCTTCTCATGACATGGTCAAGTCCAACATAAAACAAGCATCCAACAATCCAAGAGAAAGGAAAATATTTTTCAATGAGTGCCCTTTTCTCTTTTGGGGAGAAGTGAGAAGGAACTCTAACTATAACCAAGTAATTGGCTATGTCAGCATACCAGGGTATTTGTACACTGAGAGAGAATAGATTCTCATTAGAAAAAGAGTCATCTATAGGTTGGTTGTCTTTTGATGTAGTTAGCCTTGAATTTTTTTTTACAACAACATTAGCCTTCTTTGGCTTATCCACAATGGTTATATCAAACTCTTGCATCAACAATAACCATCTTGCTAATCTACCTATGATCAAAGGTTTATTCATGAGATACCTAATGGCTGCATGATCAGTATGCACAAATATTTGGTAGCCTGTTATGTAATGTCTTAATTTTTTCAGTGCATAGATTACTGCCAACATCTCTTTCTCTGTCACTGCATAATTGAATTCAACTGCCTGCAATTTTTTCCTGAAAAAGTAAATAGAATTTTCAACAACTCCCTCTTTCTATCCTAAGACCACTCCTATGGCATAATCTTATGCATTAGTGTGGATGTGGAAAGGAAGCTCCCAATTGGGTCCCTTGAGTACAGGAGCATGAGTCAAAGCTGCCTTGGAGTTAGAAAATTCTTTGTCACAACTTTAGTCCACTGAAATTCAACATCTTTAGTGAGAAGAGTATACAATGGTGCTACTAAATTGCTGAAATCCTTGATGAATCGCTTATAATATCTTGCATGACCCAAGAAACTCCTAACATCCTTTTGTTTTGCAAGTGTAGGTAGATTTTTGATTACCTCAATTTTGCAGGATCTACTTGAATTCCCTTGTGGGAGATGTAGTGGCCAAGAACTACACCCTCTTGTATCATTATGAAGCACTTTTCACTATTTAAGGACAAATTTTGATCCTAACATCTATGTAGGACTCTCTTGAGATTCTCTAATGCTTGATTAAAATTAACACCATAAGTGGTGAAGTCATCCATATAAATCTCCATGCAATCATGAGAAATGTCTGAGAATATGCTAATGATTTCCCTCTAAAACATTGTAGGTGCATTGCACAAGCCGAATGGGAGTACTGAATAGGAATAGGTCCCCCATGGATAGGTAAATGTGGTCTTCTCCTAGTCTTTTGGTGCAATTTGGATCTGGTTGTAGCCACTGAATCCATCTAGAAAAGAGAAGTATTTCTTTCCAGCAAGTGTGTCCAAAACTTGATCAATGAAGGGTAAAGGAAAGTGATCCTTCTTGGTGGTAGCATTAAGTTCTCTATAATCAACACAAACTTTTCATTTCCCTCATTTCTTGGGCACAATCACTAATGGATATGCCCACTGACTATCTAAAATGGTGTAGATAAATCCTGCATCTAGCAATTTTTGTAGTTCTTCTTTCACAATCTCTCTTAGTGTAGGGTTAATCCTTCTTTGTGGCTTTCTTATTGGAGTGCAATCATCTTTGATATAAATTTTGTGGGTACAAATTTTAGGATCCAGTCCCTTCATATCATGATAATCCCATGCAAATGCATGCTGATGGGCCCTTAATAGGTTTGCCAATAATAGTTGTTGCTCTTCATTCAATCTACTATTAACATTCAAATATTTTCCTTTTGACACCTAGACTTATGTAGTTAACTCTATCATGGTTGGTTTATTAATACATGGTAGCTTTAGTTCATACAGTAGAAATGTATGGAACATACCTATTGCTGTAAGAAGTTTGTCTATAGGAACAATGGTTGTAGGAAGAGTGGTTGTAGGAAGAATGTCTGTAGGAACAGTGGCTGCAGGAAGAGTAGGCAGAAGTGTCCTGACCAAAGTAGAAGATGATGCTTCCTCCACTTCATAATGGTTCTGGATGAGATTAGCTAACACTTCATCCTCATATTGGAGCTGCATGAAAGAGCTTCTACCTAGCATCATAAGTTGTGTCACATAATTAACTTCCTCGGCCTCTTCACCAACTTGTGGTCATACAAAATCTTTCTCATCATGAGATGGTTGAGCAGGTGGATAAAGAATTTTTTTTTTAGTACTCCTTCCATTTGAAATGGTCATGTCACCTAACCAACATCCAATGAATGCATCTACAGTTTCCAACCAAGGCCTTCCAAGAATGATGGGATACACACCTAGTGTAGCCTTAGGAGAAAGAATCATAAAATCTGCTAGGTATTCCTAGGAGTCTAGAACTACCACAAGATCCTCCACTACACCATCAGGCTTAACAATAGAGCTATCAACAATTTATAGGAAAGTGGGAGTAGATCTCATATTTGCAATGTTTAGTTGATGCAGGATGTCTTTGGTCATCACATTGATTTCTGCCCCTAAATCAATCAAAGCATTTTTCACTTGGATCATGTTTATGACAATTGCTACTACAGGACTACCTGGGTCATTATACTTGGGAATAGTCATTTTTCCCAGCATGATATTACCTAGCTGGCCCACCACATGAACTATAGTTAGTTCTCTCTTCTTCCTTCCTAGCTTCTTAAGAGAAGCTTCCTTGATAGCTTTGCCATAGATTGGAACATTATTTATGGCCTAAAATAGGGGTATCTGAACACATATATGCTTTAGCTGATCCAGAATGTCAAAGGTGGTATTCTCCTTTTCTTTTTTCTTCTTGAAAATTTCCAATCTCTAAGGGAATGGTGGTTCTTGTTCAGTCTGCCTAGCTTGAACTGGTTTAGGATTGTTAGGTGCACATGGATGAATAGGATCATTTAGAGGCTCCTCCTCCTCTTCCATAGGAATTTCAATGATAATTGGCTTGGGAGGGCTTGATAGAGTAGTTCCTGAATGCAAATGGATGTCACCTACACTCACATCATATGCAGGGAATTGATTTGAATAAACAAAGTATGTAGGTTGCTGTTGTGGTTTGTTATTAGGATTGGGTGTGGGATGAGTTGGTAGATGAGTTTCTTTAGGTGCATTTGAGCTTGGATTAGCAGGTGGAGGTATTAGAGAAGGTTGCTGGGGCTGAGAGGGTAGCTGCATGTAACTGGTTGTCTGGGTAAGCCATTGTTGTCCTCCTCTCCATTGATTTGTTTGTTGCCAATTTCTTGGAGGTGGTTGCTAGTGCCCCTGAAATTGCTGCCACTGAGGTGGAGAAATATGATGATTGGGGAAAGAATTTGGAGGGTTACTCCAAGGCTATGGTGGATATCCTCCATAACTAGGTGGATATGGGGGTTTCCATTAGTTACTAGATGAATAAGAGTTAAAATATGGCCCAACATAGGATAGTGGATCTAGTGGCATACCTTGTCTTGGAGCCTGAGGCTTCCTTTGTATAACATATTAGACTTGGTCTTCTTCAATATGAATTAGCTTGAACTCAAGTGAAATCTACTTGCTTTCCAGGTTAGCTACCATCTTACATTTGCAGTCCTTCTTCTTTTGTCTGCAGTGAGGACAATACTCTGTCAACATCATCTCTACCTCTTCTTGCTTCTTTTTGGCCTAAAGTGTATCTTGTTGAGTAACTAGATTGTTGATAATATCTTGCTTGAAGTTTTCCAACAAATGAGTAATCTCCATTCTTGAAACTCCACTAGTAGTTGACTTACCCATGGAATATTGATAAGCCCTCCCTTTCTTTGAAGCTTCCCTAGAGTAATTCTGACATATTTTCTTGATATCCTCCCAAGGAGCTTGGGAGATATCTCCTCCTACCATGAGGTCCAAAGAATCAGTGCAGCTGTCATTGATGCCTCTGAAAAAAACAACTTTTGTGAGTTCTTATTAAGTGCATGGTGTGGGGACTTTTGCAGGAAAAATAGGAACCTTGCAATGTAATCTTCTAGGCTCTCGTCTTCCTTCTGTTTCATCTTGAAAATGTCACCTCCTCTCATGTCACTACCCCTGTGGTATTCCTTTTACTTCTCAAGAAATTTTGTCTTCATGTCTTCCCAATTTTCCAAAGTATCCCTTCCTAGGCTCATGAACAATCTTAATGCAGCCTCTTTCAAAGTGGTGGGAAATAACTTAAGCCTATGCGCATTAGTTGTGTAATTATACCTCCTACATAGTATGTCAAACTCAAATAAGAAGGTATCAGGATCTTCTATCACAAGTCCATAAAACTTGGGGAGTGCTGAGGCAGGAATGTTCTTGATGTTGTCAACTTCATTTTGATGGGCAATGGGGAAAGGAAAAGTTGGTTGGTTTGGTTTTTTTCCTATTTGCATCAGCCATGCCTGCTTGATGTGGTTCTAAGACAAAGGGGTTCTCAAGCTGATTTTGATCTTCTGAGGAGACTTCAAAGCTAGTCATATAAGGATATGCATCAACAAAGGGGTGTGGATCTTCTTCTTCCTCTTCTTCTAGTAGATTTTGGTACTCAACTCATTGAAACAGATGAGGATTGTTAGGAAAAAATCTCCCACAAGCATCCCTTCTCCTTCCTCTATGCATACGGTATCACTAACTATCAGTCAACTCACACAAATAATTGGTAAAGAATTAGGGGAGTCATTACTTCCTAAGCGAGGATATGCTAAGAACAACTTCCAAAAACACTACAACAAGAAAAAAATACCAATGAATCCAAAAGACTTCCTAGCTTGACACCATCCCCAATAATGACACCAAAAATGTCGGCTTCCTACAATGATTTCATAACTAATCCTTTACAGCCATGATTCAGAGAATGGACATCTAACCTGAATAGCTATTCAATCATCATGATGGTGCATTTAACTTGTCAACCTAGAGACGTGAACTTGAAATGAGTTAGCAGAGTATGTGCACTAGGGGTTCAAGCAATCATTTTAGTCTATAGATAAGAAATGCAATACTGAAAGTAAATTGCTTAAAAGGAATTGAAGCAAATGTTGAATAAAAACCAACAACTTGAAATGCAGAGCAAGAATGAAAATTTGAGTAACAAACAGGAGACTACTCTATTTTCTTTGGCTGCAGGAACAGTCACAAAATGGAACTCTAGTGGCTGTAGGAACAGTCGATGCCAAATTTCTAAGTACTAAACAAAAAGTAATACTAAACTAATGCTAAACTAAGAAGATGGATTAATCACCAAGTGGGCCCCCTTGGATAAGTATCCTCTAAACTAACAAGACCTCAGATGCTCAAACTTAGAACTTTATTTTATTCACTATAAATCATGCATACAAAGAGTAATGTATCTATATTACTAAAACTAGAGAATGAGAGTACAATTTCAAATCATGCAACCTATTGAAGAAGGAGCATCAAATCATTATCTATACTACAACTAAACAAGACAGTCAACTCCACAACTGGGAGGATGCCATTTAGGGAAAATAGGGGAAAGTGGAGTGATGGCGGTTACATATTCATGGAATTTGGTCAGACATGCAAGTCAAGCGTAGATCCAACACAATAGTAACATCCATGCATCCTAGATCATTAAAGTCCACTACAAGGCGATTACGTTCAGTTGCATGAAGAATCTTTGCTACCGGCTACCTTTAACTTGGAGTGATTTCTCAGCTGGACGTTATGGTGCATGCCTAGTTGGCGGTGTCTTCCTCAACCTGGCGTATTAAATCTACATGTCAAGGTTAGTATGCATAATAACTGCTCATCTATAACCACTCTAAGAAACATTCATTAATCCCATGCAAAATCAATGTAGATGACCCACATATTATGCCAAATATCATTAAAGCTTGCAGAGATAGGGTAATATCAAATTTCAATGGTTTGAGGGAAACATAGTGCCAATACCAACACTTAAGCATTAAATTCCATGACATCTGTGAGCAAATAGACTATAGGTTCTACCCAAGATTAGACCAAAAATTGGGCTCATCAACAACCAATGAGTTCTCCCGCTGGTTCACAGATTAAACTTTGGAAAATTCCCAATTTCTCCTCGTAAACTATCAATCTCTTGAAGAGGAAAACTCACAGGCCCGCTACACTTACATTCCATTTTTCCCTACCTCCTGATGCACCTATTGCAGGTGGGCTAGTTCAGTTGCTGTCCTAATTCATAGCACAAGGTGATGCTACAAAGGAATCATAGTCTCTCAGAATACAAAAGAAAAAGGCTAAGGATGACAAGAAGTTGATGAAGCCAAAGGTGTATACTATTTACAATGAAGCGCAAGAAACACTGAATTTCACCACCATGTACCCAAACATTGTCAAACCACAAGGGGAGATGCTTCTAGATGATTATAACATGTATGTCGTGGGACTTGATCTGAGAGTATCCCAACCATAGGACAAGGTAGAACTCATGGAAGAAACACAGCAGGTGGTGACCATGGACTTCCTCAAGTCTGGTCGCCAACAAAAAAATAAAGAAAAGGAGCTAAAGCTTGTGAAAGATAGGTTCAACTTCATGCAAGCAAAGGAAAAGGTGATGGAGGCAGATATCACACGCTTATTAGCGCAAGCAACAAAGATGGAGTAGAACAAAATCTAGGATGAACTTGCAAAGCTCCAATCTAGTGACCCCACCTTGGTCGATGTGTTGCAGAAAAGGAACCAAGACTATTAGAACCACTTAATTTTGGCAGAACAACCAGCACAACAAAAAGATAGAGTTTGAACAACAAAGTGCTCAATTTGAGTAAAAGATGCAAGAGGAGGCCAATTTTTAGGTCCGAAAGGACAAATTGGAAAAAGAGCTTCAAGAGACGAAGCTTTCTCTTGAATCAAAATCAACAAACAAGATCCAGGCCAAGGGAAACTGGTCCAAAGAGCTAAGTAACATCGAGGGACAACTTGCATCCAAAAATAGGAGAATTCTGAAATTAATAGAGGATGTCAGCTCGAAGGATGCAGATATTGCCCTTCTAAGGAGCGCTCCCTAGGCCCTTCCTGCTCAGCTAAACCTCATCCCAGTGGCTTAGCAGCTATATATTTCATACTGGGAAAAGGTTAAGGCCTTCTGCATAACACTACATCCAATGCTCTGATTCATGTTGGTTCCAATAAAATTGAGTAGGGAGGTTCATGAAAAAATTGAATAGTTCTCGTGATTCATCACAGAAAGGGTTCCTGAGGAAAAGAGTTTGCTAAGTAAGCTATACATGGTCTCTGATGGAAACTTAGCAAAGGAAGGGATCGAGGATCGAAATGTTGCTGCCAAGATGGCAAAAAAATTCATCTATTGCTACTCAACCATCCTTCATACTAATGCCTACACAACTACTTTGAACTGAACTATGGATAGCATGCGAGAAAATTTCTCCTAGCTAACTGAGATGGGCATGCCATCCCCATTTCTTTAGGATGATTCAATCACCACAACTGAGAAAATTGCAACGAATATTGAAGAGAAGGAGTAGGATAAAACCTCTTTTTAGAGTTTCTACCAGCTTCATACCGCAACAAATATTGAGGGCATCATTCATTCAATAGCGTGACTGCTTTTCCAATGTGAGTTAGGGGTCAGTTTACCTAAGTTGCTTCCTTATAAAGAAATGCTCGGCCTAAGTGGAGTGCAAGAGAATCTATGTGATGTATCAAGACCATCTGAGGTAGACTAGCTACCCCTATAGGAAGCCCTTTCTAAACTCTAAGGTCATCGCCTTATGGATGGCACTCTGGTCTGTAAGCCAAATTTTTTTTTGGGTCCCTCGTTCTACAGGCGAAACACCTCTGGTAGTTTCCAAAAGCTGTGAATGTAAAAAAATTTGAGCTCCCTTCGAGTGTTTTTTGTGTTTTAATAAGTTTCAACCCCTACCTCATATATTCAACATGTTGCCCTTAGCCTTTCATCGACCTTATTTTTTCTATACTCTATCGGCTGCTTCCACGTGTCTGCCTAGTGCACCTCATAGCAAAGGATTCCTTCACTCTTCTACCAACTCCCACTATGCTCCCACATGTCTTCACATGGGCTATTTATAACTACTTCCCTTCACTTCCTCGTCGGCCCCCGCTTATGTGCCACGTAGCTTCCTTTCGCTTAAACTTTTTGTGGACCCCATAGAGAGTGTTGATAATAAATGTTGCTGCTACGTGTCTTCTTAGCACAAGCTATCAACAAAGGGAAGGGAGAATGAATGACAAGCTGTGACATACTGCCACCTGTCTCCTTATGGGGACTTCATCAAAAGGAAAGAGTGGAGCGAATGCCAAGCCACACTATGCTGTCACATGTTCTGACTGCCTTTGCTGAGAGGTGACACTTGTCCGCTTGGGATATTCTTGGACCACTACCATCATTTGTAGGGGATGCATCTAGCTGGGAAGCATCTACATGTCATGGCCTGAATATTTTCTATTGCAACGGCCGAGGGAAATCATTGCTTAGGATACTGAATCTTTTTTGTTTCAAGCTCGCTAGGTGGTGGATTATTGGCTATTAGTACTGCTTCTCACTTTAGAAAATGAGTTTGGAAGATGACGGAAAATTAGAGAGAGACACCAAGCCTTTAGTATTGTTTTTAAGATTATTATATGAAACTTTCAGATTGTGCCATTTTTCGGCCTTTCTATTTTTCTTATGTTGTTTGATAAGAGATTAATATTGTTCCATTATTTTCTGGATTGTTCATTTGCAATAACTTCTATGATTTTAAATACAAATTGCTGATTTAAATCATGTCTTTGATTCCTCTTTTTAGTGGATGTATGCTATAATCATTTTATTTCATTAAATGAAATTTTCAGATCTTTTCTTTTGATTTTTGTGATTATGGAACATAGTAGATTGCTAAACGAACCCTTGAATTTATTCCCAAAGGATAGATTTACCATGCTTTTATCTACATCTTGTTGCATCACCTTAGTTAGATTTTCATTTTATATATCTACTTCCTTTTCCCATTCAAAAACACTAGTTACAGAAGAAGCCCACTTCTTTAAAATCTGGAGGTCACTCAATTTAACACAATTGGCCCCGCATTAATTGATTTTACCATAAAGGTTGTTACCTTCCTAATTTTTGGCATCAACACTAAGCATGGTTGTTGTTGTAGAGAGCAGGGTCACTATTGTAAAAAGTAGGGTTGCTTTTGTGCTAAGCAGGGTCACTATTATAATAACAAGTTAGCTATTGGAAAAGAGGCTAGCTATTGTAAAAATAGGCTAGCTATTACAAAATAGGGTCGCTATTGTACAGATTAGGGCTGCTATTGCAGGTAACAAGGTTGCTTTTATCTTTTTTCTTGCTTCCTATTTTCTTTTTAGAACTTATGGATTTTGGTTTTCAAACCCTAACCCTAACATGGTTGTTGTTTGTTAATTGATTGAGTTTATCTAACTTGGTTTTATGTAGCTCTTGTAGGGTGAAGGTGAATCATCTAAAACTAATAATCCATTAGTTTTGTATGATTTTGTAGGGTTTTATTGCAGGTAATAGAACCACGGTTGTTTTCAATTTTCACAAGCTTATTTCAATATATTAAGTTTTTTTTCAAGTTACTAATATCTAATTTGTAGCTTGTGGTGTTGGGAGAATACATTACACATTTATACTAGTGCTTTAACAATAACAACAAACCAAAATTTCTTTATTGGTTAAAATTGACATGAATTTCTTGCAATTTTGTTTTGGTGCATCTAAAAAGAACCACAAATCACAATTGCTTTCTTAGTTAAAATTGATGTGAATGTATCACATTTTTTCTTTGGTGCATCTAAAAAGAACAACAAAAAATCACCATTTATTTCTCAATTAAAATTTACAGTGTGCTAGAACATGTCATTTTTCTTTAGGCTTTAAAAAGAACCACTTATTTTTTATAGTTGGTTCACTTGCACAAATCATCCAAGTCATCAATTTTTTTCGGCCTGATTTGAGATACATCCCGCAATGGAGAACTCAAGGTGACCCTAAAGCACATTTACCCATGTTCTATATAAAGTAAGCAAAAATGAAAGTAAGTAGCATAAATCTAATGAATTTATACCTTGTGTGTCTACTGTCATGTGGACATATGGGATGCTTAGGGGAAACTAGATACTTTGGTGTCTCATGTCTGAAGTATGTCATTAGTGTTCACAGTGTCATTACATACCTTTGTATCTAGAGGCCAATCCAAGTTTTCTGAAATGTTTAATCAAAGTAGTGCATGGGAATAGCACTATTCCTAGAAGTTACTTATCGTTTCTAGTCTATGGTTAAGGCGTAAGGCTTAAGAGTTCATTATCTTGCAAAAAACTAGGAGTATCAAGGTGGTACATGACATTGGTATGTCCTCTTTTACCCCTCCATTAGAAATGGATTTAATTACTCTTTCATGGGTGAGGTAAGCCTATTGTGAAGGAACACACCTTTACTTCTTAGGTTGTAATTGATTGATCTTGTTCAAGATAGACTAATGAACCTTATTGAAGAAGGTTTGTGTAATACCTCCTACCATTTGAGTTAGTTATTACATACTTTATTTCTTGTGTATCACTTGAAAATCACTTTGAACATCAAATCTAAAAAAATCAAACTTATGAAATTGTCAAAAAAACTATCATCAATTAGGAAACAAAGTTGCATGTGTCAAAAAATTGGGTTGCTATTGTGAATTGGGTCACTATTGTCTCAAAACATAGCCACCATTGTTTAGGATCTAGTCGCTAGTGCCTAAATATTTGGTTGTTATTGTGAATCAGGTCACTATTGCTTATTCTACTATTTTCCTGACATAGAAAAAATAGAGTCTCTCTTGTCATTTTTTTCGCTATTGCATCTATATTGTTTCAAAATATTTGTTGTGGCTGTTTGAAATAGCATCCACTATTAGATTATTGCTTATCTTAGACTTATCAAAATTGACCTCAAACATTGTCATAAAGTCCTCCTTAGTTGTTATGAAAACATCACAATTAGATGTGCATCAGACCTTATAAAAAATCTTAGACATCATTAGTCTTTTAGACCATCCTTTGCATCGTCATAGATAAAACAACAAACTAGCCTTTGGACACACATCAAAAACAACATATCAAACCTCATCTTCTTGCTAGAGTTTTTATCAAATTGGCTTGTCATCTTGTGATCTTGTCAAATTTAGTGGACATTATCCTCTCCCTAAGTTTCTAGATTACTATCATCATCCCTTACTTGCACTCACAAGTCTAGTTCAAGTAGAGAAATCAACATATCATTTATAAACATCTTTTGATACTTAGAAAACATCAATCAAATCTTGTCTATCATTGTGTCCATAGACTAGCATCATCTCTAAACATCGAAAATCCACTCACACCTTCATCATAGGGTTGAGTATCAAAAACATAGAATCCAAAATCAAACTTGGTCATCAAACTCAACAAAAATATTTCAATTTCAATCTATTACTTGAATCTAGTTCCACTCTATACACCCATGAAGTCATCATATCCTACTAGCTACAAAAACATAGCAACTATAGGTGCCCATGTACAAGAATTTGGAATACTTTGTCACATGTTAGATTTTAATCAATGCCAAAACTCATAAATCTATTAATCAAACAATCAAAACATGAATCCATTAATGAACACATCCAAACCCAATATAGCACCAAACATGAATACACTCCTTTAGGGGAGCCAATTAAGGTGGTGTTAAAGACATTAGTTCATGCTAAAATGATCACACTTCCAAAATCATTAGGTCATTAGTTCATGCTAAAATGATCACACTTCCAAAATCATTAGGTCATTATGAACATATTTACAAACCTCTAGGGTATGATGATAATGCCTATTATGAATATCATATAGCAAAAGGTAATGATGCATAAAACTATATTAAAATAAAAAATCTCATCGAAGACCTTATTGATCAAGGGGCAACCAATGTTGAGGATAATCTTCAAATCCCATCCACCGATAATCATATGGATAATGTTTATACCTCACATAATGAGATATAAGATATAGATAGTTTTTCAAAGCATGATTGAGATAATCCCTCAGTGTCTAACAATGATCCATTTCAAAAAATATTAGCATCATTTGATCGCATGGTTGAAAACATTGACAATATCTCTATCTTAATTGTTGAGGATAACACCCAAGATCCATCTAACAATGATCGTGTTGAGAATGTCTCTATATCATCCAATGAGAAAGATGGCATATCTCAAGAATTTATTTACAAGCATGACCAAAATCCTTCACCAAAGTCTAGCAATGGCCCTTTCCAAGACATATTGACATCATTTGACCTCATGGTTTCCAATATTGAAGAAATCCTTAATTCAACATTTGATCCGAATTCACTTGAAGATCAAGAGAATCTTAAACCAATACCCATGCCTAAGGAAGAAATTCAAGAACCCTTTGCAAACAATTCATCCTTTGAAATTGATCCATGTCAAGAACTTGATCCAAAGCATAGCAAAAGAAATTCTAAAATTAGTCAATATCAAGGATCCATGTTTCATCAATATCTAATAGGTCTATTCCAATTTGATACTAAAGATAACTTTGATAAAATCCAAGATCAAAGATCCACATCTCCAAGATAATACAATGATTTAATGGGTATCTTCCAATCCCTACAATATTTTGTGAACAATTATCATATCCATATATCACCCACTCCTATATCTACCCATGAGATGTTTACTCCTAATGGAAATGTAGATGATTTTCATCCAAAACAAGAGTCATAATCATGACATCATTACCAAGGAAAAAAAGTCTCCTACTGTCAACTTCATTACCAATGAACAAGAGTCTCCTACTCTTAACATCTTTACACATGATCAAGGAATAAAATAATCCATAGACATATCAAAAATGAATCATGAAGAAGACTTCTACATGGATTGTGAATCAGAAACATCCTTTGAAGAACAAACAAAAATGGATCATGAAGAAGACTTCTACATGGATTGTGAATCATAAACATCGTTTGAAGATCAAGCCAAAGATATCAATCAGGAACTTTTTATCCCACATATTGATGAAGCACTAGTATATTATCAACTTGGATCACTTACCTTTGTCAGAGCAAGCTATCTTACAAATAAAGAAGATATCTACTTTGAAGATCCACAATAGAGCATAGAAGGATTAGCACCTTATTTCCAAGATAAATCATGTACTATTACAAACAAGATCTATCAAATAATGTAGTATAAAGGAAAAGGACTAGGCCTACATGAATAGGGTATCCTAGGACTAGTGCAAATTATTGACAATTCTAAACATCAAGGTCTTGCTTATTCAATAATTAAGGAATGTAAACATATTAGTGATAGCTCTATAATATTGGGGGCAACTTTATCTAGTGTAAACATCAACATGGGGAGCATGAAAGTCTTTATGATGAAGTTTCTACCAACACTACAACCATCTGTATCATGAATCGTCATCCACACATTTTTCCACCCTCTAATTGGGACCAAAAATATGAGAAAAAGTTATATAAAAGAAATGAAGAAGTCATTGAAGAAAAATAATTAACAAAGAAAAATGGAAAAGAAAAATTCAAATGGATACCAAAGAAAAAGAAAGAAAATCATATCTCCAAGAGTGACCTACAAAGTATATGAAGAATTTGGTCCTAACCAAATCTCCATATCCACCCATTATTGATCATCATCCCAAGTTTGGAGAGTCAAAGATTCCAAATTGTTGACCAAACCATTTGTATCTCATATCTCTCAACACATTTCACCATCCACTTCAACATCCATAATCCAAATCTCACATTAACCATGTTTTGGAAACAACTCTTTATCATAAGGAATCTAAGGGAACTCTATCACGATGTGCACATCTAGATGAGGTTAACTTTGGTATTGAAAAACAAGACAAGAGAATCCAAGGGTTACATTCAATCACCCATATCTTATAAAAACAACTCCTCCAAGTAGCATATAATTGGCACATCATGACAAAAACAACATATATATTAGTACTAGAAGTGTCTACATCAACACCACCAGGTGGTTCAACATGAGCATAAACCTTCAAAACGAAAAAGAAGAAAACAATCAATAGAAAAATAATCCTCCAAAAAAAACCATTATGATGGTGCTTTGGACAAGTACCATGATGAAAACCTAGAAAACATGCATCATGAGTAGAATCGAGCATCTAAGTGCACCATTTTAGTTGAAACATCCCATCTTATCCAAATAAATTCAAAATTCCATCCATAATCCATCTATCTCATCCATAATAAATCCAACATTCCATCCATCATCCATCCATCTTATCCATAATAAATCCATGAACCATTCATCGAACCCATTTTCATCCAAATCCAACTTATCTTGATCTTGGAAAAGGTTCAGTGTATACCTCACACTTGCTTATGGTAAACATCTTGACATGGGTCACTATCATTGATCCTATCCTATCCATCATCATTTGAGCCATTAGGAATTGTCCAAAGGGTCATAATCTATCCGAACATGTTATCCTATCGCAAGATAATCCTTGGCATCCTTTACATATCCATCCATCCATTCATTTATGCATGCATCCACCCATCACATTCTCTACATTACTAGACACTAGAGGGAAAGTACTTACATTTTTCTTTTGAATAAATCTTGATCTATGTCTTCTAGCTCACATTGTGTTCTAGGCATCAAACAAACAATTCAAATAATCCATATCAGTTGCATCTTGTTAATGCTTCAACGTGGTATCAAAATATTCAATAATCTTGTTCCTAGCCTAGCTAAAAATCTCGATCAATCATTATCCAATCAATCAATCATCATCTTGGGATGAATCCTTCCCAAATCCTTGTGTTGTTCCTATCTTGACAACACTATCCTTACATTGTTGTGTATCCTCAACAATATTATCATTATTAGCAATTACTCAATCAAATCAATCTATTTTAGTCTGGCTATCAACAAGACCTCAAAAGATTATTGATATCCCTACATACTGATATCCCTTTATCATTCATCCATATGAGCATCATAAAAAAAATCCAAGAAAACTATCAAAATGCAAAAATAAATGAGAAAACATCAAAATCCCAAAAACATCATTGGCTCTCTTTTGTATTAAGGGGAAGGGAAAGTCATGTACAAAAAAATAGTTTGACCTTACATCTTTGTAAAAAATTGTATTGTTTTATGGTTTTATATGGCCCTCTTTCCATTACTCGTACTCTTATGTGCTAGTATATAGTCTATGAAATATCTAATTTTTAAAAGATTTTTTTAACAGATTTAATAAAAAATAAAATTAGGTTTTCACGTAAGGAATGAACTGTACCCTATAAAAAAATTGGTACATTGGGTAGAAATTCAACAAGATCCACATGAACCCCTCTAATTGCAACCCTCTCTATTCATTTCATCAACAAGAATTGTTGTTTACATCGGTGGTTAGGGTTTTCCTGAACTTAGTGTCTTGTACTACTGGCTACTCCTTCCAAAAACCATAAACTAGTTGGAGATCATGGTTGAGATTTCTATCAACTTAGGTGACCTAAATGTCATTTTCAATGCCAAAATTAACTTTCAATGACTTTTCAAATTGTCAGTAGCATAAAAACTGACAACTAATAATTTTTTGGCAACTCATAGAAGAAGTTGTATGCTCTCCATTATTACCTAATGATGTGGAGAAACTAATTCATGCAATTCTATTTGATATATTGGGTCATATTTTATCAAGAAACCATTAGCAATAAGAGTACATTTAGATGCCAACCAAAAAAGTGTTTTTTGAGATGATGTTAGAATTGTATGTATGGTTAAAAATTTATAGGGTTCCTATGAAGTTGAGTATAGTAATAAAATTTATTGTTCAATTAAAGGGAAATTATTTTAAAGAAACATATACAAAATTTTCATTCACTAAATAAAAATATATTGCTACATGTGAGTATTATATCCACAAATTAATAAATGTTGATCAACTATAGCTACATGTAATAAGTTTTATCAATTTAAACAATAATGTAGAATGAGAAAAATCTAATTACTAAATAATTTAGATAAAATATTCAAACTTGATTGCTATTCAAAAGAGAAAATACAATTGTTTAAGGAAATATTACAGTTACTTTAGTTTGTAGATTTCTATAATATATAATAAACTAACTCTAGATAACTAGGACTCCTACATATCACTTGTTGACTCATTCCTTCAAAGTAGGAAGATGATTATCCTACAGTAAAGACATGAAAGAAAAATCATAAATAAAGTTTTAATTTGATTCGACTAACAAAGATAAGAAATCATACCTTCATTTCCCTTGTTCCTAAAATTGATGAACTACAAACCATGGTTAATTTCCACCCCATTAGCCTTTGTAGCAGTATTTATAAGATATTTTCCAAAATCCTGGTGAACCGCTTGAAACCCCTCCTGGATAAAATGATGCTTTGTTCTAGGTCACCATATCTTGGATGCGGCTATTATCAATCATGAAATTTTTCATTCTATGGATAGGTGTAACAATGCTAGTATGGCATTTAAGCTTGATATTTCAAAATTTTATGATAAAGTCCTATGGAACTTTCTTCCCAAAGTCATTAAAATGTTTGAATTTAATCAAAGAGTGATCAATATCATTCTGGAATGCATAACCATGGTGAAGTATTATGTTCTAGTCAATGGAGTGCCCCATATTTTCTTTACAGTTGGGTAGGGTATTAGATAGGGGGGCCCTCTCTCCCCATATTTTTTCATAATGGTTGCTGATGTTATGAGTAGGAATGTTGCTTATATGGTGTCAAAGGGCTCTATCAAGGGTGTCAAGTTGACCACCACTCTTGACCCTGCTACCATTCAACAATTTGTGGATGACACTATGTTATTTTGGAAAGCCTCGATTGTGGAAGCCAGGAAATGGAAAAGTTGCCTCAATATTTATGCAACCTGTTTAGGTTAGTCCATTAATTATAATAAAAGTATGATCTATTTCTTTAACTACACTCTTGATCTATAGGATCGTATGACCGTTGTTTTGGGCTATGTGAGTGCCTCACTTCCTTCAGTGTATTTGGGTCTCGTTCTCACTATTAAGGTTCAGTCACTCCCAATTTCTAGAATACTATCCTTGAAAGGATTCAAAGGAAGCTTGTAGGGTGGAAAGGTTCAATCCCAAGTCATGCTGGTAAATTGCAACTCCTTACTATTTCCCTTTAGGGTATTCTAGTTTATTTCCTCTCTATGTTCAAAATGCCCATTTACATTGCTGAGAAATTCAAAAAGATCCAAAGAGTCTTCCTCTGGTCTGGTACTGAGGAAAAGAAGATGTCTCTTGTCAGTTGGGATAAGGTGTTCCTTCCTAAATCTAGGGGAGGGTTGGGTATTAGGAAAGCCCAAGCTACCAACAAAGCCTTGCTTTCTAAGGTGGGGTGGGACCAGTTAAGGAATAAAAATGACTGGTGCAAGATAATGAATTCCAAATACTTGGGAAATTGTCCCCTAATCAGGTGCATTTCAAATCATCAGCCCCATGGGTCCTTACTTGGAATAACATTTACAAAATGAAGAAGCTGCTTCAATTAGGATTGAGATGGAAACTTGGTAGTGGCATTGGTATTCTCTTCTGGTAAGACCCTTGGCTATTTGACTCCCCATGGCCTTCTCCAAGTTTAAAAACTTGATGGAACCTACAATTTGGTTCTTTGGTAGGAATGTTTGTGACTACCTTCATGGTTTGTTGGGTGTTAGGAGATGGAAAGACTTAGGCTTATGTT
Source organism: Sequoia sempervirens (assembly GCA_007258455.2). Lineage (NCBI taxonomy): Eukaryota > Viridiplantae > Streptophyta > Pinopsida > Cupressales > Cupressaceae > Sequoia > Sequoia sempervirens. The sequence goes on along the minus strand of VDFB02085091.1, from coordinate 9,457 downwards.
GCCTTCTTTCCCCTGACTTGAAATGATTGGCTATTTCCTTATAGGACTCACTCTCCTTATCTAGAGTCCCCTTATCTGATGTCAAGGATGATTTATTTTGGTCTTTTAAAAGCAAGAGAAATATTTTCGTCAGGATGACTTATAGTTTGTTGTCATACAAGGGCACTCAAAGAAGGATTCCAAAATGGGTTTGGAATTCACACTTGATTCCAAAAATCAATTTCTTGTAGTGGACAGCTTGTCACAATAGAATTCTAACCTAAGATAACCTAAGGAAAAGGGGCTTTCAAATCCTGAATAGATGTATGTTATGCAAAAATAATGAAGAGTTAGTGGATCACCTATTACTGCATTGTCCACATGTTGCTGAGGCTTGGGACTTGGCTTTCCAAAAGTTGGATACTCACTAGACCCTGAATAAGGACTTAAAATACTTTATTGAAGGATGGATTGGTCCCTTTCAACACCCTCTCCCCATAGAAATCTAGAGGAAAATCCCCCATTATTTGGTGGTGCCTATGGAAAGAAAAGAACAATCAAATCCTCAGAGACACTGAGAGGAACCCCAAGGAAGTCTTTGGCATTGGATCTAGATTTATTTATAAAAGTATCTCCATGTTCAAGTGGAAACCACTAGACATTGCCCCTATTGATTAGGAGATCAAAATGGAAAATTATTGGAACATAAAACTTGATACTAACTCCTTTGATAATTCCAAGTCCCTAGCTAGAAAAAAAAATTGTTTGGAAACCTTTGGGTTTGGGTTGGTTTAAACTAAATTTTGATGATGCAGCCAAGGGGAACCCTAGTATTGTGAGTATTAGTGGTGTTATAAGGGATTGCAAGGGAAACTTGGTTGTTGAGTTTCCTAGAGGAATTGGAATTCATTCTTCTATGATGGCTACGCCACGGGCATTGCTTAAGGGCGTTGAGATCATTGTCACTCTGGATATAAAAAATTTACATATATTGAAGGGTACTTTAAGACTGTAATTGAATTTATTAATCATGGTCGGTTACTTGGTTGGAACATCAGGGATATCTTATTGGACACAAATTTATTGGTCTCAAAATTAGAAAGGAACTGCTTGACTCATAGCTATAGGGAGGGAAACTAGGTGGCCGATGGTCTGGCCAACTTGGGTTCCACTTGGAGTCTATGCAAGTGTTGGAAAAGGCTTGAGGTGCTACCAACAAATATACAAGGATTAATCCTTGTAGAATAAAGAAATATAACCGCTTAATGATGGTGAATAATGCTATTTATTATGGGTACAGGTGGCACTACGTGTCAGGACCTTAGATGACAAGGACTAGGCCGGGTGAGGTGGTGAGTTTAAAGCATGTTGCCAAGTGGTTATTTTATTTCATAACTATGTATGGTGGGGTCCTTGGCTTTTATAGACTATCTTTTCAAATGTACTAGATATCCCATCAAATCTTCAAGAATGTGAGTAATGTGATGTTCATCACCATCCTATTTAATAATTCCAATTTAAGATATCTTATGATAAGCATAAGATCTTATGAGATGTACTTAAAATTTTCAAATATTCTCCCCATGGCTAAAAGTCCTTGAGAAACATGTAATTTCAATGGGACCTTTGGCATGATGGGTATTAATTATCCATATTTAATTATCATGGATTATTTCCTTAGCTTATGCTTCTTAAGGGATGATTATTGCCCCGCGGAGCTAGCATCATTGGGAATGACTACTGAAGCATGTAAATGTCTAATTGCTTTTATTGCTCCTTACTGTCCTAGATGGTGGAGTAATGATGGTTTAATAAAGGGTAAATTCATTGGTAGCTAGTCCATTTTCTAGCTAACTTTGCTTCTCTAGGCCAATTCCTATGTGTTGTAGGTTGAGATGGGTGGAGAAAGGGTAAGGACTGAGTCAAAAAACTATGAGGAGTTTCGCAGGGACCCCATAGCTTGGAATATCTATATGGAGGGAGGTTTGGTGTGACTTTTAGAGAGTCTTGTGGTCCACGATGAGAAATTGTAGGCCTAGTTTGCTAGTTCATGGAAGGATAGGTGGGTCACCATGGGTGGCATTTCATTTGAGGTGGATGAGGAAGTGATTAGTAAAGTGACAAGCCTCTCCTATGATGGTAAGAAGTATAAAAAACACACCAAAACTCAAGGCCTAGAGAGTCTTAATGCCTTCTTCAAGGACAACAAGAAGCTAGTTAAGAAGTAGTTGGGTTTCGATCATGAGGTGTTGCCAAAACCCTAGGACAAGGTGTGTCTTGCTCTTATGAAATATGTTACTTTAGAAGGTAGATACAAGGGTTTTTACTTTTACCATTTTTCATTGTTAAATCAACTATGACACAAAATGATCCTCAATTTTCCTTTCTTTCTATTGACTTCCTTGGAAAGTTTGATCAAAGATTCCCATGATGCTACCACTTTCAATCCTAATATTCTACCTCCCTTGCCACTGCATTAGGGCCTAATCTTTAGGCTCCATAAATTTCATTTGGCCATGTTCCCTCCTAAGCCTATCTCAACTATGTGTGTGTTGGAATTGGAACCCCCTGACATTGCCCTCGACAATCCTTCCCCTGCTACTTCGGTGGGTCCTAAGAGGAAAACCCCCATGCCTAAAAATGAACCTAGTGTTGAGCCCAAATCTAAACCCCCATCAAAAAAGAAGAAAGAGGAGGTCAGGTTGGTCCAGTCCAAGGTTGCAATTGGGTTATGGGAGCTAAAAAAAAAACCCACTACTAAGAAGAAGGGGAAAAAGGAATCTTCATGCTAGGTGGACATTCCAGCCACTCAAAGTGAAGGAAAACGTGTTGAGGAAAAAGACTCTAAGGGTGACACCATGGTGGTCATGAGATTTGATGTGGGGACAAAACAAAATAGTGTGAGGAGGTCCCATAGACTGGAAAAGAACAAAAAAGGGGCTCTGGTGGATGAGATTTCTTGTGATTCAGAGTAGACTAGTGGTAGAACTAAAGGCAAAAAAGACACTATTGAGGAGATGGAAGAAGATTTTGTGGAGGGCCCTTGTAATTTCTTAGACATGAACTATATGCTTAAGGATGACTCCACCCACTCCTCAGATCCTAGGGCTAGTGAGGAAGAGGTGACCCAGTGCAAGAAAGGAAATGACAAGGACTTTGGCATGCTATAGGAGCGAGTTATTAAACTTGAACGAAAATTCAATAGTCTAGATCGGTTCACTATTAAAATGATCATAGATCAGTCATCATAATTTTAGATGTCATCAAGGAGGAAGTAGACAAGAATACTATGGATGAAGGTCCCAATTGGATTGGGGATGATGTATTAAACCTCCTCATCCAGAAATGGGAAAGTGTGGACAATTAGTGGTCAGGTTTGTGTTGTGTTGGGTATACACTATCAGTGTGCAGTGTTTGTGTCCTATTCCCATTGTTTTTAGTATAGTTTTTATGATGTTTTGATGAAATTGGTTCCTTTTTAGCCCTATGGGATTTTCTTGTAAAGGGTACAACACCATGTAAATGCTACTTATATTATCAAAAACAAAGATACAAAAGCTAATTTCTTAGACATGCACAAGAAATTGGTAGAGGTGGTAGATGATTAGAAGAGTCTTCAACCCTATGGAAAATTTCTCCACTAGTGCCAAAAATTCTTAAATGTTCAAATAGTTTGTGTTTGACTAATGTAACACCTCGTTAGGGAACCCAGAGGACAACAAAGAAAGAGGAATGCAAAAGACATGGATTTTTTTTCTTAAAAAAAACATTAATATTATCAAGAACCATGATTATCATTAGCTAATGTTACTCAACATAATGATCATATTTCCAATGAACATACAAGCTAAAGTTTCTAATATAATTCACAATGAAGTAAACTATCGATAACTCATAAAGCAATAGCGAGAGATAATAGAACTTATCATTTAAATTCTAGTCCCAAGTCCTTCTAGGTTCCCCAAAATTGTTACTAACAACATCTACCACAAGAAAGGGTTATATTTTTTTTCCCTTTCAGCCTACTAGACAAGGATAGATAAACATTTAACATCTAAGTACAATAGAAAAATCTTTACATAATTACTAAATGAAATGAACATTTTATAGTTACTTTTCTAGGGCTTAGGTACATCATGATACACTCCTAGATTATCTTAATAAAGAATGATATAACATTTGTGTAGTACCCCTCCCTTTATGCATATGTTTTGTTGTGTTTTTATACTATTAGACCTATGATAATTTGTTGGATATTTTGATCGCTGATTTTGAGTGACAGTGGATTATTCTGTGACATGATGATACTTTGCATGGTGATTATTGTTTTCTAATATGCTTTGATATAGCGTAGATGTTTACTTTCAGTTATTTATTGATATGTACATGTTTATGATGGACTAACAGCTATTCATTTCGTCAGTTTGTTGTGAAGTGTATTGGTGTGGAGAACGGAATCGCATCACTCGCTTGCGAGTGCCCTGCGATATCTGTGATTTTCTCCGCATGGTGTGTCTGTTTAATATTTTATATATGTATATGTATGCACGTTATTTGCTTGGTTGCAGGAATTTGTAGGTACATGACACCGACTCCACCTGGGTACTCAGGTCTGAGCGTGTCAAGACTCAACGGATACGTTGATCGGGAGATAGTAGTTTGGTTTACCCTAGTCTAGTCTTTAACCCTGGTCTTAGTACTTTGTTTGTTCAGTTCTGAGTCATAGGATTGTATTGTTATTTTCTGTTTGGATTAATCGTTTGAAAAGTAAATTTGGTTAATTTTTAATGTTGGAATATTGTGTTTTAAATTATTGTTATTTAAATTAATTTTAAATGTTAAAGAAATTACTTGCTTGATTATTTAATTAATTAATTAGCTTATTTGGTTAAATGGTTTGATTATAAAAGATCAAACTTATTTAATTAAATAAATTAATTAGTTAAATTAAAATATTAAGTGAGTAAATAGTTATATTTGAAAATTAAATAAATTATGGAAAATGGTAAATTTAAATTAAAAAAATATGCATGAGATTTGTATAGGGGTTGCAAAATTTAAATTTAATAAAATTAAAATTTGCATGCATATTTGAATTGGCAAATTGCCGAGAAGTGGAGAAGATATTTTTGGTAACCACTTCTCGACAAGTGTGCCAGTGCTTTAATGAGGTTGTTGAGAAATCTCACGGAGGTAATATTGGATCTGGGGAATTTCACAGGGGATGTTCAATTTCCTCACGGGGAAATTATCAAAGCTTTTGCAAAAACTCTCTTGCTGTAAAAAAAAAATTGATTCTTCTTAGAAATTTGTTATCTCTCTGGTTGTATATTTGTGGAAGATCCCCTGGAGGATTCGTGGTGGTTGGTTAAGCATTCTTGGATTTGAAGATTTTCTTTTGAAGAGGATTTTTGGGATCTGTACGCTACATGCAAAAGAAAATTCTTCTACAGGCAATTAACATAATTCAGGTATTTTTCTTGTTATGTTATTTCTTTCCATAAAAGTTTTAGAGATAATATTTGTTTGTGATTTTCTGTATATATATATATATCTCAGGAATTTTGTTAAAAGAAGTTTCCTGTTAAAAAGATTGTTAAGGATATTGCAGAATGAATTTTGATATATATTTAAGATATGAATTTGCTGTGATTTAGTTGAAAGATTTTGAGCAGTATTTGTTTTAAATGAACAAATTTCATAATTTATTCTGTAGAAAAGAAAATATATTCCCTATGAAAACTGCTTTTAAATCTGTATATGTATATATATTTTCATATATATATATATATATGAATATATATATATATATATATGATTATTATATATGAAGATTTTCTTTATTATTAAAATTTAATTCCTGAATACTGTGAAATCCGCGTACAGAATTTCGTCATGTTTGCACAATATTCACGCAGTTCAAATTGAAATATTTCGGATTTTATTTATTTTACGAAATGATATTCCGCAATTTTTTTTAAAAAAATAATTATTAAAAAGTTGTTTATTGCAATGGGGAGGGGTCGAAGGCTAACCCTACAGCTGACCCCCGCAGGGAGCCGACCGTGAGGGCAGCGATCGGCGCTGCCTTCACAGGCAGTGTCGTCGCCGCCTCCGCGGCCGTGCCCTCATACGAGGGTTTCGGCTGTGTATTATGAGCCGAGCCCTGTGTATTATGAGTCGAACCCTGTGTTGATTAATTTGTTTTATTTGGAACTCAATAAAAGTTTCCATTTGGATTTTGAATAAAGTTTTAAATTTGAATTTTATTTATATTGTATGTAATAAATTCGAATGTTTTAGTTTTGTATATGTATATATTGTATATGTATATATATATATGTTAATATACATATATTTATATATATATATATATATATATGTATGTATAAATGTAAATATATATATATATTAAGTATATTCTTTGTTATTGTGAATAGATGATTAAAGTATTAATGTGGAAAAGAATATTTAGACAATGAGAAATAAAATTTATTGTTCTTACATAGGTATGTAATGAATTAGATGAGTTATTTATTAATGTGTAGAGAATTGCTGAGTTATTAAAGAATTATTTGCAATAATCACTTCCTCTTCTCTAATTGTTTGATTGGATTTAACATATCCCTAAAATAGACTTGTATTTGTTTTAAAATGTCTTATATTACTTAGGAAAAAGGGGGGGGAAAAGAAATTATCTTTATGTGATTTTAAGTCTTCCAGTTCTAGTCTTTTAAGGGGGTGAAATTGATTTTGAATTCGTATGATTGAACAAGCTTAGGGTAGTGCACCTGATTTCTGAACGGATTGTAATGTACTTTGTGATATATTTGGTATTATATGTTGTATTGTGCACTTGTCTACCCTAGATAGTGAATCTAGTATACCCTTGTTATGTTTAGGGGAGTGACTATTTGTAAGGGCCGACACACAAAGTGGTGTCAGGGTAACTTACAAATAGTTGGTAAGTTAGTGATAATTAAATGAAACATTAGTTAGAATAAAAAATTTAATAAGATATTTTGCCTCTCTTATGACTCTTGAGCTTTTTCAGTCAAGAGTATAAGATGAGAAGGCCTGGAATGGAAAATCGATGTCTTGTTCCTTTAAAAGACATTCGATTCCGCAACGGTATGCAATAGGGGCCGGGTTTTGTAAGAGGTTACCAGGGTAACCCAAGGATTGGGGGCCGAAACCTAGGAAGAAACACCAGGGTAACCTTTGCATCGTTGTGATGATACTCCACCTAGAATAACACTCAACCTTGTATTTGTAAAACATTCAATCGTCTAAATCTGGAAGCAATGTAACCAATAGTCTGTTGTGTACTAGTGTCTAGGGTTAGTAGATTAAGTCTAGGTAACCTTATTACTATCTCCTAGCACAGGGGGTGGACCTACGAGTACCACATGGTTGGGTGGAACGTGCACCTTACTCCGTTGGGTCCCCAGTATGATCATGGCATCGAGAGCTTCATAGATGGAGAACTCGCACTTGGACCTTTTCTGTACTTTCATCATTGTATAATGTAAATTTGTATTGTTAAAACATCCCTCAATGTTGTGAGGTGATCATTTGTAAAATGTAACTATTATTTGAACTACCTCATCAGATGGATGAGTATTGTATAATTATCAAATGCAATGTATGGAAAAACATGTTGTACTTTATGTTATTATGAATGGTAATCAAATGAAATGCAATGTTTATTTTTAAATGTTTTATGTTATGAGTTAACTTGTGCAATGCGAAATACTTAAGGCACTTATGGAAAACTCAAAGTAGTGTAACATCGCTTAACCTAATGAATGTATGCAACTAATTAACTTAATATTAATACTTTAAAAAAAATAACAATTATTACATTCTTAGGTTATTACAGGCATTAGATATGCAAGACACATTGGACACTCTGGGTTATCTCGAGCCCATTAGGTTGACCTAGTACGTAGTGTCGCAACTGATAACCTTGGTTGAATAGTATCTAAGACTCATGATTGTTATGTGTAGGAACATGCCTAGGCAAGGAGGAAGAGGTCGTCATGGTAGAGGTCGAGGTGGAGGTTGAGGGCCAATCCCTTAGGTTACTTCCCCTCCTAGCCCTCACCACAGTGATCAGGCAGAACAGATGGGTCAGAGAGATGAGGGATAGAATCCCGTACAGTCAGCAGTAGAGGATTCTCAGATACGTCCACTATTAGAGGAGGTCCTAGCTCATCTTGGACCTAGACAGGCAGATGAGCAGGAGGTTGTCAGAGAGAGGGATAGATCCCCTAGGAGAGTAGAGGACACAACACATCAGGATTCTATTATTGCTGGTCACATGAGGGATTTACTGAGGGCATGCCCTCCTACCTTTTATGGTACTGGAGGTGGCTTAGAGGCTGAGACTTGGCTACTAGATTTGGGTAGATGCTTTGCCATGCACCCTTACAGTGCTTAATGCAGGTGCGAGATGTGCTATTATATGCATGAGATTATTAAAATGTAGAGAAAAGAGCTTTATTCATGTGGACTAGTTCTAAATTTTAAATGATGGTCTTAAAATCAATTATAATTGTCACATTTGATGTTATGTCAAAAATGTAGATTGACATGATAGTTGCACTATTTTATTTTTTTCCTTGTTAGTGTACATACACCCCAAGCTCTATGGCATGAATATAGACTTTACATGTTTTGGAATTTTGCACCACTTTAAACAATATTATTAAACTTCTTACACCATTTTTCAACATATATCAATTATGATATTTTAATATATACAAATTAATTTTAAATACTTTATACATTGAACACAATAATATTCTCACACAATTGAATCCAAAAATCATCTAATAATAAACAATAATAGTTTGTCATTAAAAATACTAATAATATTGACTCCAACACCACATATCATAAATGGACCCTATAGACAACAAAGACAAATATAGTACAACCACTGTGTCATTCACGATTTAGCGTGCCCCTTCCATCTATCCACTCCTTTCCCTAAAACCACAAAATAAATCAATGTGCATAACAAATCTATCTAGGAAGAGGAATCTAATGTCAAGTCAGGCTTGAAGTTCACATGGCACACCCCATAATTTTGAATCTGACATAAATATGGATTCCATTGAAATGATAATCATTTTTACCTTATCACATTGGGAGTGAATTTAAGGAATCAATATCCATCAATTTAGAATAAAATCGAATATTATGAAAGATAGTGGGAATTGTCAGTTTTGTTTGCTTCATGCAAATTTATGTGGAGCCAATTTCATCCTCTCAAATTTTTGAGTTGTCAAAATCTAATTGAAATGGTTTTGTGTCTTTTATGATTTTTGTGTTTGGAATCACCCCCTTTCCCCATGCTGCTGCTTAAGTCTAATTTCTACTTAAAATGGTCCCATGAATTTATTTTTTTGTGGGAATAGGAAAATTTGGAATCTTTTTCTTCTTCTTTTTAAGCAGCTTAAAAATTGAGAAT